>JAHDVE020003271.1:0-136162 GCA_022606495.2 Halesus radiatus
AGTGAGTGTGACCGATAGTTGGTTGTGTAAGTTTTGCAGAAAACTGTTACATTTTATCTTGTATTCCTCGTCGGTACATGGAATTTAATAATGGCGACGAAAGCTAGAATCAAAAGTTGGTAATTAAGTTCATCGCATTGAATACCTTATCACACGAAGCAGTTTCACCGTCACTATTCAAATAACAGCGACGAAATGTGACCGTGTGACCGTGTGACCAGCTCTGTGTGACCGAGGCTTATTTAAGTTTTCCGAATCCAAGACATTCTTAGCATCGCCCTACGTATTCCTACAGTTACCCTGAACGGTGTAATCCTGAAGGTGACTGGAGGAACTAAATACCTAGGACACCAATAACCCGATGGATGATGACGACAATACTAGGCAAAGACGAGCTCTCATGCTCAGCAGAAGTTGTCGCCTTTGCATTACCGCTGTGAAAACGACGATCTTCCTTGCCTTCTGAGCACCGTTATATACGTGCGAACTTTGGGTAAACTACAGAAAGAGCAGTATAGAAAAACTTATATTTGGGCTCCCCAGCGCTTCCAGTTTGTTCGCGGAAGGGCGAGTTCCCGGTTTCGCAGCCCTTATAAGATTCAAGGTGGCAAGAATGAGGGAATTGATAAACAGCTCCGGGAAAATCCTCATCATGGAAGCCCGCCCCAGTCCAGCCTACAGCATCATAAGGCAATCCATGTGTGACTTTTGTTTGAGACTTTTCATTTTTTACCAGGTGAATGTCGTTGATGTCTTTTCAGTTAAATTAAAACAGTTTGGTGCCAAATGATGCCAATGTTATTGTCTGTGCGTGGTATTTATGTTTAGAGTAATGTGTTGATGTCGATGTCTTGTTATGTTGTGCAGTATTACGGATTTTCTTCCTCTCTTCGATATTGCACACGTAGAGATATTTTTTTATATATACTTTCTGTATATTCAGTACAGCAAAGTCCTTACATAATTGTATTGTCGATAATCTAAAAGGTTTTTTGGTAACCACTTTAATTAAAGCTTCTAATATTTTTATTTTTTATTGTACGACAAATTACTGTGAGATTTCTTATTTTAAGATACTCAACATTTGGGAGATAGGTATACAAAAAAGATTAAAGAGAAATTAAATATATCTATTGTTTTAGAAGTTTCATTCGATGGCACCATTCCTCTTGTCGTGCTATGCTGTGCTAGAACACCTCTTGTATCTTGAACAAGTCGTGGTGACGACTACGGCTAAAGTTTTCATGCACGTATAAGCCATGGCATTCCAAGAGGAATGGGCTTTCGATAATATTACGAATACCTCAACACAAACACCTCTTTATATACAATAATAACATTCTCTGACACTTACAATATATATTTTTTTATATGAATAAGGCACAAGAGTCCCAACTGCTCCCAACCGTCTGGAGCCAGTGAGACTATGGCAATCCCAAATTGGGAAATGTTGTGAGGCTGAAGGTATTGGGGAGGGGAAAGAGAAGGGGAAGGGAATACCTGGCTATTCAAATCTGGTCACCAAAACACGGCTAAAAGCCATTTCAATCAATGTTTCAATTCTGAATGGTGGTCTTTCACCAGGACGATACTGAGAGTATATTCCACTCTGGAACGTGCGCAAATATACTATATATTATTTTTAAATTAATTAATTGCGAAACAACACAAATTAATTAAATAAAATTTACTTGCGCACGCCGGGATTTGAACCCGCGACCTTCGGATTCGTAGTCGAGAGCCTTACCCCTCGACCATGGAGGCCGTCAAAATTATTTTTATCCGTCGTATTTATTTCCCATCTTCCACAAAACAAGAACCACAAACCTGTATAAAGAGTTTTCCAAACGAGTTCCTTCTAATAGCCGACCTTCCAATAATAGGTCGGTAAGGCAGATTCCACTGCGTGATTTCCCCATTGTCTGCTAATACTCGGCTCAGTCGGTAATGAGAGCCGATACACATTAGCCCTGTGCCATTAGCAATAATTAAAGTAGGTACGGAACGACATAATACAGTCTATGGCTTGCTAAAACTAATACAAAAAGAGCGCCCCCTACATTCTAAATTCATAAATGGGGTGTTTTAGGATTCGTAGGGTGAGTACGATTTAAGTGCGTCGGTTGGTAATGTTTATGGTGTTTTTTTTGTTACTTTTATTTTATATTTTTGTTAACAGTTTACATAAAAATAAGGTAAAACAAATAACCATTTTACAGATTTAGATACAACTTGTCTCGGGGCTCATTTAACTGTTATTCATTGAATGTACCTTTGTTTCTTCACTTGTTTATTATATTTGATATCCTCTTTAGCTCGGGTTGTAGATTTAGTATAAATTCAGAGACTTTCTTTATGTATTTTATTAGATGTAAGATATGAAGACGAAAGAATTGTGAACTAGGCACGTAGTTTACTCTAGCAAAGATTTAGGAAAAAATTAGCAGATGTACGAAGCGTACCATAGCCATGATGGAAGAGGAATGAACCCGGGATATAGGTGACATAAGGTTTATAAAGTAACTTTCAAGGAGTTGGGGCCATTAGTTTTAGAAAGTTGCGGCCATATATGCGAATTTGACAATAAATATATTTCCAGGAATTACCAGAGAACTTTACAAATGACTTTGGATTTTTCCTTGGGGATAATTTATTGGGGTGTTTATAAATTCTGAGATGGAAATACTTATTTTAATAGGTACTATAACAAAGGGGTACCGGGTGTCGTAAACAATAGCTAGAAAAACGAGAAGTAGGTAGACAGATGGTCAGATGGGTAAGTACATAACAGAGTTCCCTTGGCTTTACACCGTACAGACAGGGGCGCTCTTTCTATAAATACTCTACTTTTGGCATCTTTACATTACAAATTGTAAATACTATTTAAAATAGGCAAATTACATTGAATTATTTAGTTTTTATCCCAAATAACAGTCTCCCCACTAAAATCCACCCTAACTACCTCGTCTATTAACATAATAGTTGTCATAGTCCCGGCGTGTAATCCCTATTAGGGAAGCCCCCCCTCCCCCCTCTCTGTCTCTACACCCAACATCCGCAACCCTTTCCCATCCCTTCTCCATCCCCGCCCCTCCGCTTCCCCCGTCACTCGCCGGCCCTACACCACCGCCCAGACTGAGGACTAAATCGGTGGCCAGTTTGAGCGATAACTGAATCAGAGGTAAATTGGATTTACTGTAAGTACAATAGATAATAGAAACAAGAAAGATGGGGCGTTTTACACGATACTTTTTTTTGATACAGATTGCATAAAGATAGTTTTTCCACATGGATTCGATATGGAAATTTAGGATATAATATAAACACTATAAAACTACATTAAAAAATTTTAATTTAGTCCTGACGAAGGAAGGGTATCTCCGAAACCGGTCGATCATTATATTGAACTGAAGTCGCTTAAAACAAATCAAAATATAGCATTATAATAAGGAACTCTGTATAGAAAAGTATAAAAAAACTATTATTAGTGAAAAAAAATTAGAGTATTCATGAGCAAACCAATTGTCAATATGGATATTTTTATAATGTTAATGCTCAATAATATTATTACTAATTTTGAAACTGTCAATTCATGGTAGAATTCCATTTAAAAAAATCTATTATAAAACCTTTTTAACTTTCTTTCCAATTATTTATTTTCGACCGGACCGGTTACTTATATGCATTAATATTATGTTATATAACATATGAATGAAAATAGGAAACACATATAAAATACCAGGGTAAAATGTAAATGTGAAATTTGTCGCAGTCATCCAAGGCGAACTCTAAGAAGGATATTAACCTGATGTGTACCTATTATAACATAATAAAATATTTTAAAGACCCATTAAAATGTACCTGGTTATCCGTTGTTATAAAATTGATTTCAACAAAAAAGACGGAAATCACAGGGAAAAAACAAAACCAGAAAGAACCATCTGTCCAAATAAAAGCTAACACGAATGACTTTACATACTTTTTTAAAAACACATAGATTCAGTAAATAAACACAATGTAATCCGTCTTCCAGAGGGTAATAAACCAAGCCGAAAGTAGTTTTTAAAAACATAATAGTAAACAGTACCATCAGCAAATTAAACAAATTTGAAGTCATAAATAAAATCAATATTAGAAATCAGGGGAAGTCACTCCTGACATCGATGCTATAGATTTAGTTTTAATGTACTAGTCTGACGATGCCCGTGATACGGTGAAACCGGTCCGGTCGAAAATAAATAAGTGGAAAAATGTCACAAAGGTTTTTTAGTAAAAAAAAAATCATTTCTATACTTTTTTTTTTTTTTTTTATATGAATATCTTACAAGAGTCCCAAACTGCTCCTAACCGTCTGGAGCCAGTGAGACTATGGCATTCCCAATTGGGGAATGTTGTGAGGCTGAAGGTATTGGGGAGGGGAAGGAGAAGGGGGAGAGGAAGGTGGGGAAAAGGGTAAATACCTGGCTATTCAGATCTGGTCACCAAACACGGCTAAAAGCCATTTCAAGCAACGTTTCAATTCTGAATGGTGGTCTTTCACCAGGGCGATACTATCTTCCACTCTGGAACGTGCGCAAATATAGTATATATTATTTTTAAATGAATTAATTGTGAAAAAACACAAATTAATTAAATAAAAATTACTTCCGCACGCCGGGATTTGAACCCGCGACCTTCGGATTCGTAGTCGAGAGCTTTACCCCTCGACCATGGAGGCCGTCATACTATTACTATTCTTCGAGTTAAAGTTTCTAAAAAGGGGCATAATGTTATTATTCATGTATAGTTATGGTTCAGTATGAATAAAATATAAAATTATGTACGGTAAAGCTCATCCTTGTTTTGGCATTTGACATTCTAACCTCAAAACCGATCGGCCATAGATTTGGAGGGTTTTGGCGGCTTTTGAAAAATTGAAACTTTAAATAATTTTAACCATGAAAACTAAATATACTGGTATTTTAGTTTGAATGATATTATTGATAAAAAAAATAATACAAAATAATTTGGACTCGGGTTCCTAATTAAGACAAAATAATTATTAGTTAATAAATGGGCAAGATGTGTAGTTGATTACTTCCTATCTGAATTAGTTCCGACGATATCCACTTTCAATTATTTAACGGAAATCTGGCAATCACGGCATAATCGATTCGTAATGAAACTAATGTGAAGCTAGCTAATTTCGGCATAATTGCGTTTAGGTCCTATTTTGTTTTAATCCTTTTAGCAGATTCAGCCATTACTTTATCGTAGAGCGGTAAAACTAATCACGAATCAAACAGCCTTGACCATTTTGTGAAGGTTGTATAAGATTGATTTGCTGGGCATTGTATAATATTGAATTGTGTATAAAAATACACTGATTTATGATTTGCTAGTCTGTTATTTCGTTACAATATGTGTTATTCTTAGATTTTGTCATGGAAAACTTATTTGAACGGTAAGAAATTGAGGCTCTGTGTCTACCTCTTAGAGTTACAGTCGATGAAAACAATGTTACGAGGGTCAGTTGTTAAGTTTTCGAAATGGAAAGAAAAACAAGGTTTTTTTTTTATAGTAGCTAGAAATAATTACCCTCACGGCCTATATAATCTTTGGGGACGCTGTGTGGGGGATCTTTTGGAGGATGGGAAGGAGTGAACCTGGGTCTTGAAGAGACTCATGTTGTAGGAGGGAGAAACACAGAGACCAGCAGATCATTCCACAGCCGAGCTGTTGAACACAAGAACGAATCCTAGAAGCGACCCGTTCTGATGTGACAAATGAGTCATGGGTTTTTTGCAGATATGTTGGGGCTCCCGACCAGGGGTGGCTCCCAAATTCTACAGTGGGGCGCACTGGCAATTAGTGCAGAGTCAGCAGTTGTGTACTATTAATGTATCTGCGGGCTCTGTACAGTACTCCCAGCTTCTAAGAGGCTAACTTTTCTTTGGCTTCGATGGAGCCCCCATACCTGAGCTGGTCACTTAGGATAACACCAAGCATATTGGAGGGATTGTTGGGAAGATTGCTATCATAAAAGGAGAATAGATTGTCATTTCGATCCCTTTTAGACGTAATCGATTAAGTCTTTGAAACATTAAATTCGACGAGGTTATTCTTACCCCAAGAGGAGACCCTCTCGAGTTAACCGTCCATTCTCCGAGCCGTTGGAGTTTGCGTGCCCTTTGGGAGCTTGTTAAACAAAAAGCTATCATATACTGTACTGTCATCCGCGTGACAAAGGATTGATGCGCATATCAAGAGATCATTGATGTGCAACAAAAACAATGTCGGCAACAGAATGGATCCATGTGGGACACCAGCAATGGCAATGATACGATTGTACGCATTGACACAATTGCTCCAACGCTTCTCGAGAATAATTGTATCAGTATGTTAGAACGATTTCTCAATATACTCAAAATAACCATATTTAGCAATAATGACTTCCATATTGATCGAATGTCTCTCCACTTAACCAATTTTTAAGATTTGGGAACAAATGGAATTCGAATGCAATAAAATCTGTCGAATGGGGTAGTAATTCGGATCCCAATCCATGTAGTTTGGCCATTACAACAGATGCCTTGTGAACCAGTGATTTTTCTTGATATTGACAATATAAGGTATTTCACCATTATTTGGTTGTTTAAGCTTTGCAACAAGCCTGCCATTTTTTTTCTCTTTTCAAGGTATATTAAGAAATATTATTCCTCGGGCATCCTAAAAAAACAGTCGCCACCACTGCCAGCTGATAAAATCGCCTTTGCTTTCTTTGGTGCCCGTTGGTCACTCCCTCATTCCTGTCAATTATTTTGGCTTCTCCTTTGTCTCTGGTGTGTAGTGATGGATCTAAGTTTCGTCAACTGTTGTGACACGATCGGGGCCGGTTTTAAACATTTCAAAAATTTTTCAACAATATCAAACGTTGATCATTGTTCATTCTCACTTTCATAAGAGAATTGCTTTTCCTTATTCCTTGGGCGGACTTTAGTTTCCTTTTCAAACTCAGATCTGACTCCGATTTTGTCTGCAAGTTTTGTTGTGTCTGCAATAATACCATAGACTTCATAAGCAGACCTCAAGTTTTAAAGAAACTCTTGGACACTTTTGATGAGATTTACTGCATTTTGTACATCGGACATGACTTTTATAACATGTTACTAACTGTGTTTATTTTAAACAGTATCTCACACGGCAAGGAAACTTGACACTCTTGAAACTTGGGGCCGGAGAGACAGCGCTATCTGTTTCACTCGAGTTTACGCCAAAGCTAAAGCAAGGGACATGGGTATATTTACTGACCCCAGTGACTGGAAGAGTGTGTAGCGGGTTTTACTGATGTATCATGTACTGCAATTTCTATCCGTTTCTCCCTGTTTGGTGCCCCCTGAAGTGTTTGCACCTTCTACGGCCGCGTAGTTCGTAAGATTCACGATCCGACCCTGGGGATACGCATGAAACGCTTCAAACGCACGGTCTAATATCCATCGGCGTTTGTTGACCAGATCTGGTACTTCCCCACCTTCCTCTTCCCAATCTCCTTCCCCTCCCCACAGCCTTCAGCCTCAGAACATACCCCAATCGTCGATGCCATAGTCTCACTGGCTCCAGACGGTTGGGAGCAGTTGGGACTCTTGTGCGGTACTAAAATAAAAAAAAAATTATGTATTTTGAATAAAAATGGCTTTACTTATGAACAATTGTGAGCAAATGCGACACCAACCGCGCACACAGCTTCTTTTTCCCCCAAATACTAGTGCAAGATATTTAAGAATAAACAAATAAAATTTCTGGAGTGTCAACATCATTTACCGTTCTAATTTTTTTTTATCTGAGATGCGGCTAATGATGACTAAACAAAGCTCGACTTTTTCCATTTTCGTAAAACTTTCAAACTCCCCCACATCCACGAGCTGTTACAGAAACCCAACGGGCCGTGTAATGGGCCAATATTTGACATTTGTTCATTTGAAGAATACGACTTGTCAAGAACAAATTTTATTGATATACTGCCACCATTTATTCATCCGTCGTTTCGTGCACTTATCAATCATCCCTCGTAGTACTTAGTAAGTGGGTAACGCAAAAAACAGTTCATTATTGATTCCTATCGGACACAATTCAGATAAATTTATAAATTCATTTTGAGGATTATTAATTATATTTTGTTCCGAGAAAACGCCACTAGTGACATCTATATAAATTTTCTGAAACGAAAATCAACTCGCAATAGAAACCCATTTTATCGGCTTTAGGATAACACAACAGTTTAGGAATTTGATCACAGATGGCAGTAATAAGTAATTTTACATGAAATGTTTTCCTCGACGTTCGCTTTTTGCCGCCATATATTATATATTATCATGTAATTTAAATTAAAAACGCAGTAGTCAGAGAAGGTAGCATTCCTGCATAATATTATAGAGATTTTCCTTAAGGTATTGTAAACCAAAGGTACAAGAAACTAAAGTTCTAGTTTTTTTATTGCATACAATATGAAATGGTAGCAAAATAATTTTGTTTCAGCGCCTCTTTCAATTTTACAGCGACGTTGAATAAGTGAAAATTGGACTCCACAACGAATATAAAACTCGTAGGTTCAATATTGTTGTAGAACTAAAACAAAAAGGTTTTTAATGTTTTTTTTCATGATAAATTAAAAAAATAATTTCAGTAAAGCTAGCATGTTAGATTTTAACAGCCGTTGGTATGCCAGGTTCATATAAATTATATATATAAAAAAAAACAACAACAACAAGAATGAATAATATTAAAATATATATATGTGCCCTCGCCTTCTTATGGAGCGTCAAATCTTTCAGCATTAATTCATTATTTTTTTTATTTCGCTTCACTGGAAATAATTACGTCTAGCCGGAATTATGCGATTGTGACCTTTTAGAACCTCCCATATTTCCTAAATTTAATATTCCCTCGTTTTGTGAAGGAACCGCTTGGCAACGCGTATTGACCGCCAAATGTAATAATGTTGCCAAGCGCTTACATTAAAAATGCATATTGGTCCAGGCGATGGTCAGGGTTGTAAAACATTAGGAAATTATTATTTTTCGTGCTTTATTTTTTCCTAGACAACGTAAAAAAATAATGACTTAATCACAGAGCAAATAATACACAGAGAAGCCGAAACACGCAATGGGAAGAAACCTAAATATGGGGGGCGAGGGTCAAGCTAGGCGCGCCCCAAGTAAAACAGTATATAAGTAATATTTAATTTGACCACTTTTATAAATGTTTTATCATTTTCTGACGGCAGTGAATTAGGGTGGTGCCAAAATGGGCATAACGCGATCTTTACCTCCAGCTTAATGGTACGGCAGGTCTATTAATTCTAAAGTCAGTGATTCACTTGAAAAAACCCTTCCACAATGCAGTAATAATTGCGAATTTTATTGGATTAACTTATTGAAGCTTATGAACCTTATTGTAATATTAAATTTCATCAGGTAATTAGATGGCATTAGCTTAGTTGGTAGAGCGCTGTTCCCGGATAGACCGAGAGATCTTGTGTTCGAGTCCTAGATGCGACAGTTACCTTTTTGATTTCTGTTTCAGATTTCATTTGAGATTTGTTAATATTATCTTCAGTGATTAGATATATGATATAATAGTACTAATCGATAATAATCATGGATGAAAATGGATGTTGTTCATAGCATAAAATAATTGGAACATATTATCACAGACGACCTGAAGGACATTGAGGATAAGTAGCCGGCACAAACGTCAAAAGAATACTGTTCAACGCATTCTGCATATCTCTGAATACGTCAGAATTGTGAGTAGATTACACTGCATCCCAATGGCATAAGCTAAAAATCATCTACAATAATGCATATCGCCGACTATTCCGCCTACCGAGATACTGCAGCACTATGGAAATATTCCTGGAGGGACGAGTACACTTTTTCAGGCCACTTTTCTACCATCGTATGGGAAGCTTATGGTGCAGAGTACACCAATCCAAGAATACCGTCATTACTATCATGGCTGCCTGGATAGAGTCCCTCCGATGGCCCTCTGGAGACGGGACACCGTCAGATATCTACCATAAACGTTTTTCATTTTGTATTAATTAATTTTATATTGGGATCATTCCAATAATATTATTCTTATAACAGGATCCAAATTAATTAATAAAGTAAGGAAAATTATTTATTCCCCACTACTCAGTATGGTCACACGACCCAAACAAGATAACACCTTTAAATAAGTCAATGGCATTCATTACAAATCAATTAAGAAAAAAATGTCATTTAATTCGGGGAAAACACGTTATAAATAGAAATTACTCAGAGTTTAGAATTTTTTTAATTCTTTTCTAAATAAATCGGTTTTACCGGTAATAAATCATTTTAAACATCCTCCAAATTAAAATTTGGTGGGAATAAATTAAATCATATAAATAAGTCGTCACAATGTGGATTGACCGCAATTTGAAAATGGCCTTGTACGCCGAAACAGCTGTCACATAAAAAAAAAATACTTCCAGAATTTAATAATAATATTATTAACACAGAATTGACGAATTTCGGCTCTGACACACCATCCGGCACCGTTTAAAACCGTATTTATGTTGTATGTAATATCCCAAAGGTTTTTAGCTCCTTATGTGCAATTCGGCATTAGCGCCAATGGAACGTTACGCTGTATTCCTATTAGTGGATTTTTTTACTATGAAGTCGTGGCGCGCTAGAATTTGTACCGACAAATACTATGGAGTAGCGAAACGCTTTTTGAGTTTACGTAACTGCAAAGTTAGACTATCAACCCTAAGTTACCTTTACGTTAATTACAGCTCGAAAAAAAACACAAGTAGACCAATCTCTCAGAAAAATATTAAACTTTTCGGAGAAAATAATAAATGTTTATTCCGGTACGTGAGGAAGTTAGTGCAGTCCCTCACATTCCATAAAAAATATGCAGGGAATAAATAGTTAACAAAAAAATATACAAAATATGTACAAAAGTTTAAAAAATAAAATAATAATAGGATAGTAAGTGAATGATACATGACACATAAAACAAAACAAAAAAAAACAAAAAAAAATACATTAAAATAAAGACTTTAAGGTCCTGCGGCAGTTAAATTGTGAGGGGTCAATATCTTTCTCCAGTATGCGTCGATGCTGGAGGCTGGACTGAGGCGGGCCTCCATGATGAGGATATTCCTGGAGCTGTTTATTCTTTCCCGCATTCCAGCCACTCTGGATCTTATAAGGGTTGTGAAACCGGAAACTCGCCCCTCCGGGAACATACTGGAAACGCTGCAGTATCTGGGGAGGCCAACCATTATTTTCTGAAGGCGTTATTATACTGTACACGTACAGTTTGCCCAGAGTTCGCACGTGTACAACGTTGCACAGAAGGTAAGGAAGAGAGTCTTTTCACAGCGATACTAGAGTGCAAAATTCTTCCATTGAAATATTTAGCAGCTCCGCGAAATCCAACGGTTTATGACCCCACCAAGAAGCAAAAGGGCGGGCAATGTGACTCACTCTGCCAAATTTTCAAGATCAATAAAATTCACCGTATTTCTTGACTTCGTGGACGATATTTCACGGCTTCAAAACATTCGTGACTGAGTACGAGACACGGGGTGAAGATAAATCTGGTGATTTCCTAACATCAATGGGAGAAGATAAGATACCCTTA
The DNA here is from genome assembly GCA_022606495.2 of Halesus radiatus. NCBI lineage: Eukaryota > Metazoa > Arthropoda > Insecta > Trichoptera > Limnephilidae > Halesus > Halesus radiatus. The sequence continues at coordinate 11,662 of JAHDVE020003271.1, forward strand.
TTATTGACGTCAAAAGCTTGAGTCAAAGTAAAATTGAAACGTAAAATAATCACAACTCCCGGTTGACTCTCTTCTTTACAAAATAAAAATTATTTTGTATTCATAACTTTATTAATATACGAGTACACATATCTACACGTTTCGAAAGCGTTGCTTTCTTCGCCGGTAATCTATAGAATATTAAAAAATAATAATGTCAGGTATAGACAAATGATAAACATAGAACACAATAATGTAAGAATAGGCAAATTATAAACATAAACAAAAATCGATTAAAGTAGGTAATTAATTAACGGGGAGAGGGACGTCGGAGAGTTATTATTTATTAATTCAAAATAATGATAATATTATTACGCAATACGATAAACATAATATTTTTAAATAGAAAAATATTTATTAAATATTTTATAAATTTACATAGGCTTGGCATTTATCAAAATCACATTTTTAGAAATATTACATTTTTCTGACCATTCCGTTGTATGTTTTACAAAATATTTAAAATACAAATATGATTTTTAAAGTGGAGAAAAGTATGTTTAATCATTTATCGTTGCGTTTTTGTTAATAAACGTAACTACAGATTTGTAATCCGCATTACAAAAAAAAACATTGATTTACAAATCTTTGGTGTGCCAAATATGACCAGCTTATATACCAGACGTAATCTGGCAAACAAACGAAATGTATGAGGCAGCTGATCCCAATCTACGGAGCGGGGCTGGGGGAGGAGGTAGCACTCCTACCGTTCCTCCACCAAAATCGAAGTATTTGTTCCCTAGATGTTGAATCCGTCGCATGGGGGAACAATATTCCGCCGCTGAAGTTGAATTGTCACAATAAAATGGTACGTACTATCGTGTTCTACCATTTTATAATATATATATATTTTTTAAATTGAACAGTTTTTTTAATTGCTTTTACTAGGCATTTATGGTCTTCAATCGTTCTAATGTTATCCGGTAGGCTGTTAAAGTATTTTTTACCATTTATTTTTTAAATACTTAATAACAAACTGCTTATCAAATGAACTAACTTTGTTTAAAATCACAAAATTATAGTATTCTCTCACAGTAGTTTCATTTACACCCATTAACGTCAAATAAACTCATTTATGCGGTTAAATACTGAACTACATGGGTGAGTACTTAATTTTTTTTATAATACCGAACGCAAAGCTGTCAACGAAAACAATAAAAAAAAATTATAGAATTTCGTTGACAGGAAAATAAATGTGGTTTTTAGTTGTGAATATATATTAAAAGGTTTTAATTAAAATGTCATCTTTGATTCACGCCTTTTTGACATTTACGTGATAAAATACATTTAATTTTGCTTACATTAATTTATACTACTAAATAAATTGGTAGAAAACGTATTAATTACGATTTATTTATTTTTTTGACAACTTATTGAAGCTTATATAACTTATTGTAATATATTTTTTAATCATTTAAGATAATATTAAGAACTCCCAAATCGAAACACGAAGCCGAAAAGACACAGAAAATAAAATATATATATAAACATAAATATATTACTGAGATTCTGGGTTAGAATCCCAGCTGCTAACGTTATCTTTTTCTTTTTTGTGTCTTTTTGGTTTCGCGTTTCGATTTGGGAGCTATTAATAGTATTTTCAATGATTAAAAATATGTTAATTATTAATTCATAATTACTAAAATAAAATATTTGTACGTAAGATGTAAACGAATAAATTACTTATTTTAGATTTAGATTATAATTTAAATAAGTACGTATATATTTTTAATGAAAAAACGAAAAGAGATGAAATATTAATATACTTTACTAACTTGACTTGAGCTTTGAACTTACAATAACAATTTATTCCATTTCATATTCGGTATGAACAAAGAATTAATTTTAATATTAAAAAGCATTAAGTGCTAAAACGTGTTTTTTCTATTTTTTTTAAACTAGCGCCATCTGTGAGCGTCTCAACCTTAACTAATAAAACCATGTGTGACTAATAATAATAAAAAGAAAGAAAAAAAGTGTGTGAAGAGATGATGTGGAGAAGTGTAGAGAAGTTTGGTCGTGGTAATAATCTGTAAATGTTCCAAAACAATAAATAAAGAAATAAGTTTGTTGTATATTAAAGTTCTCTTACAACAAAACACGGTATTGTTTATTAACGAATGTACCCAATTTATAATATAAGATTGGAGAGCCGGGAAGCTAATCTAGTATTCCAGCAAATGGTGACCTTGAGAGCTTCCAACAGTGAAGCTACCTAACTGCTTTACAGACAGTGGTCGCTAATACCATCTTGCGTAGATTGGACAAAAAGACACTGTTATGTATCTACTCATCTAACCATAAACATTCTACCTACTTCTCAAATTCCAAGCTTTTGTTTTCCCAAACCTGACTAGACAATACGTCACTCTAGACTATTTTATTATAGTAGCTATTGAAAACCCATTTCAGAATTTATAAATTCCCTAATAAAACTAACCCCGAAAGCAAATCATTGCTTAAGACATAATGTTTATTGTCACATATGTTTATTGTTCTCGAATCTGCAAGACCCTTTTAACTTTGTTCGCCAACTTTCGAAATGTAACGGTGCAATTATTTGTAAGTTTCCTTTAAAAACCGTATGTCTCTTATAACTCAGTAATTTATTCCTGCATCAGCTAGGGTACACTTGGTACCTCAGCTCATTCCTCCTACACCATTATACGAATCCCATATTGAAAGAATCGAAAGCATTCAACGTTAATTCTTTAGGCATATAAATTTAATTTTCACTTTGCAAATAATACCGAATCTTTAAAATTGCACAACTTCATCACGCTTCAAACGTGACGCTTAATATTTGATCAAATCTCAAATCTTGTTAATTAAAATTATGAATAATAGCCTGGACTCGCCACAGCTCATTAACTTTATAAACATTCACAAACCATCAAGACCAACCAGACAAACCGATTTTATTTATTTGCCCGCATGCAGGACCAATCTTAGGATAAATTCTCCAGTTCCCCGTATTTGTGCGCAATATAAGGCACAATTTCGACATTCTTCTCAATACCCTTTCAAAATATCGAACCAAAGTAATACGTACGACCATAAATTGATGCACGAATGTATCGAGAGCATCTTCTGTTCCGATCCTATTTTCCTCTTCCTCTCCCCCCATCCTTCTTATTATTATTTTTTAAATAAAACATCTCTACTTGTAGCATAAGAAACTTTGTTGGCGTACCTTTTGTTAAACTTTCTTTTATATAAATCTGTATTAAAAGCTGTTTGTTTCTTACAAATAAATAAATCTTTGCTAGAATACGCTCGGTACCTTAGTTCATTCCTCCCACATCTTTGCTAGAGTACACGACGTGCCTAGTTCATAATTCTTACATCTAACAAAATACATCAACAAAGTATCTGACTACTGAATCTACAACCCGAGCCAACAAGAAGGAAATAGAATATTCCGCTCTCAAACTAGATAACTTAAACCACCTTTCAATTTACTCTTGTCCTTTGTACCTTTATCCCACTCCTATGTCCCCCCCCCCCCTCCCTGACTGACATAGTTAAGCTAACGGAATTAAAACTGTATATTGTCATACTTTACTCATAGTATTTATCATTAGCCGTGGAAAATTTATAATTGGCAAAATTTTATTATTATATATATGTAAACTGTGGATCTGCTGTTAATTTTCCTAAAAATAAATAAAATAAAAATATAATATACAAGTGAAGACCTAAAGGTATGTTCAAAACCGAGGTGTCGTAACAATACCTCAACATCTAGATTTAATCGGTTTTAATGTACTACAAGTTTTTTTTAGAGCTTTTTCGGCGTGATTGATAATTAGGCGTCATGTTAGGATATTGAATTGATAAAAAAATAAGTCAATGAATTCATTGAGATAGAGACATTGGCAGCCATTGCTTTACTTTGTATTGCGTTAATCAGAAATATCTTTGTCATTAATAAATAATATTATTTTCAACATAACATAGAAAAGGTACACTTTTTCCTCATTACGCATTCAGTACTTTTTTGTCATTTATGAGCTAAAATCCAATATCGCAAAATACAAAAGACATTAATTTACTGGCAGATATCTCCTTGCAAACACTGGTCAGTCTGATCACGTAGGCGATTGCTTCCGTTTGATAAATCGTTATCGGAAGTGTATGCAAAGTCTTTCTCCGATCATACCTTGATCAAAATATATGTATTATGCCACTGGGTTTATTTGTGACGACCTCTGTGGCTGGGTGGTAAGAACGGTGGCTTGACCAGTGACTGTTTTCTGAACTCCCATAAAAGAGATAATAAAATTAAAGAAAATATAATTTTACTGCACTTTAAACAGCTCTTAAACAATCCACCCGTCCATATAGGTAATACTGCCTGAGAGCGAATTCGAAATGAATCCAATGTGTGCTTTATGAATTCAGCGACTATCGGATTTTCTGTCCTAAGGAATAGTTCATAAAAAACTTACTAGTAACGCTTCGGCGCGAAACCATGCCAAGCGTGCAAACCTTGGGAATCGATTAGCTGCCCGGGTGCGCAGCGATGAAGATTTGTTTGAACAAATTTGTATGGAATAGTATTTTTCAATTTGAATTGTGTTTTGGGTTGTTATTAAAATAAGTTATTTACGGAAGATGTTACCATTTTATATAAAATAATAACAGTTTCTTGCGTAAATTGTGATTTAAATATTGAAAACTTTTTTTTGTAACCTACGTCATTATATTATTCACTGGCTACAGACGTTTTAATGAATCGTCCAATTGTTTCTTGATGCTAGGTCGCTAATCTCCGGTGCAGTGAATCTCGTATGTTTTACAAAACATTTCAAAATGTTAAATATCCTTAAAAAATACGAGGACATTATCCAAAAGAAAAATAATAGGGTGTATTTTAATTTTTCGTAAACGCTAACTTTGTTCGGTCAGTGGCTGAGTTGGCATCGCGTTTGGGTCTCACCCAGGAGTCGTGAGTTCAATTTCTCGGCTGGCTAAGTCCTCCATTACGCACAAGCAACATCTTCCGCTTAGTGTGATGGTAGTAGGAGATTTTCAAATATTGTCAGGTTATTCGTAACCAGTCTTTCTTTAAAAAAAAGTATTTTTAATTGCTATTTTTAATTAATATCGGTGCGCAAATGCGTCTACAGCCAGCAACACCGTAAAAACCTAAATGTGTAAAAAATGTAAATATCTATTAAAAACTTCTTAAGCTTTTTAAAGTCATTTTATAAATATTCTCCATTCCTAAGAATTATAAATATTTCAAATAAATATCGCCTCTTCTTGTGCCACCAATCTTCTAAACATCAAAAGAAAAGGAGGATAAAATAGCAACTGTAAAAATCACATCATCTCTAAGTCTAAATTTTCTAATAAAACTGTGTTCATCTGAAGCGACCTGCCAGGTTCGTATGTTTTTCTGTATCTGTTTGTGCATAATTATATAAAGAATAGGAAATAATATTTGTACACCTTGGGGTGATTTTTTCATAGAGGTATATAAATAGAGTCAACGTTCCTTGCAAAATCACTCTAAAAAGTTTTTCCCGCGCATGAAGTACGAAGATAGGTGAAGCGGTTGTCGATGTCGGCCGAATCTTTCCGACCGGGAACATATGGAACGCACCGCCGGCCGCGCCGCGGTCCCGGAGCATTTCTTTGCGAAGGCGCGTGCCAACTTCCAATGCTCTTTAAGCTTTTTTCAAGCAATAAAAGGCCAGTTTACAGTATATTAATTATGGTAAAACCGAAAACCGGTTATGCTTTTTTATATTTTTTCCGGAACGACTTGTGTGTGAACAACCCGGCGAGCGCTTGTAATCGACTGAAGCCCGTGTTATCTCAATGTAGCCGATTGGACTCATATACGTTACCCATATTTCGAACACTGACGTTTACTCCATTTGTATACCCCAATGGAAATTAATGGCTCGTTAATAGAACTTTTGCCAAATTCAAATTATTTTCAAAAATATCCAGATCGTTTAAATATTTGTTACCAATGTGTGAAATTTGTATTGGGGAATGTAAAAAATAGTTGGAATGCGATACATAAAATATTTAAATTTGTCTAGTAGTTCGATTAGGGATGTTCAGAATGATTAAATGCAGGAGTTCAGAACAATCAATTTTAGAGTTTAATCATTTAATCAAAACCGCATCTTTCGGTATACCACAAGGTACTATCATAGGTCCAATCCTTTTTATTATATATGTAAATAAAATGTTCAACCTTCCCATAGTTGAAGACATCATATCTTATGCAGACGACACTGTGGTGATCACAAAAGGAAAATCATGGAAGGAAACAATGAGAATAGCAAATACAGATCTTAATATACTCAAAACATGGTTCGACCAAAATTGACTGTCACTAAATACTGACAAAACATACTTCATTACATTCATTACAAACTTTGAAAACAATATTTGTATCATAATCCATTCATCACAGTGTGCAAATAAAAAATAATGCGACGATGCCAAATGTTTACCCATCAACGGCAAAAATAGCATAAAGTATCTGGGTGTTTTGGTAGACAATCAACTAAAATGGAAAGAACAAGTACAAAATACGGTAACCAGAGTAAGAAAACTTACTTACATATTCATTAGATTGAGAATCATCCTATCATCCAATATGATGATAACAGTATATTATTCCCTTGCGCAATCCATTTTACAATATGGTATAATTGGTGAGGGATGGGGGGAGGGGGAACTTTTAAAACTAACCTCTTACCTGTTGAAAAGATACAGAAATTGATTTTGAAAGTCATCCTACGAAAACCATCGATATTTCCTACTACACAGCTGTTTAACTCTTTTAGAGTTCTCAGTTTAAATAAAATCTTCAAAAAGAACACATTGTTACAAATTCACAAAGACCATTTCAATTCAAAAACTTCCACAAAAATAAGTAACCGACCAAGATCACGTGGCAACTTCGAAATCCTTAAATTTAAAACTAGTGCTTCTCAACTCCATTACGCCTGTCAAGGTATATATATTTTAATGCCCTTCCGTATAAAATCAAAACAGAAAAAAATTATAATTATTTCAAATTACAAATCAAAAAAATATTAGATAAGTCCAACAGCAATTTCAAGTTTTAATTTCTTCTTAATTTTTTTTATAAAACTCTTAATTGAAAATAACGTATGTAAATTAAAAAAAAAAGCAAAAAAAAGGCAACATATCCTCTAGAAATATTCGATCAGGTTTTTCGAAATATGAATGTACTATGTTTATATCTTGTATGCGCCTTATTGTTGCATCTCTAGTATCACGTACTTTTAGTCTTTCACAAACATTATGTATATTACATTCTTGATGTACTTTTATTTCTATTAATTTAATTTATTCACTACTGTCGCTAGATGGCGGTGCTCCGCAACTCAAAAACGAGAAATATTTCTCTATTGAGTTGAGCATTTTTTGTAAAATAAATTTACACTTTTTTGTAATTAGCTATTATATCTGTACTATTAAATATTCTATATGTATTTATATTAAATAAAAATATAAAATAAAATAATATTAAACGGGTTAAAGGTCGTTTATTCGTATGCTGTATGCATATATTATTGACAGACAATATTTTCATTGTATATACCCGTCATTTTTCTATTTAAATTATTAATAACAAAAAAATTATCTTTTTAGAATGCTTCACTCATTATTCACAGTGTGTATTTTGTACATTCTGAGAAAATCGCTACAATTTCTTAAGATCTCACAATGAATCAAAAGAAATTTAATTGATTCATCGATTTTTCCGATGATTCGATAAATTATAAGCGGTATGTACCTAATTAAATACATTTAAAGAAAACAGTTACTTATCTATCTCGTACATGCAATACACACGAAGCTTCAATGGCTGACGAAGTACAGCCTTATCTATTGAGATTTTTTTAAATGACTATCGCATTACGATAAGTTATCTATCATTGATGGAATCGCGAGGAATGATATCGTTGACTTCATAACGGAAATTAGAACAAAAATTCCGCCGGTTTATCAAGAATGAATCAAAAATTGACAAGCGATCTAGAAGTATAATTATTTGACGGCGCTGATTCTGATTATTAGAAAATGATTTTTTTTACAGTAATTCCACACAGGAAATCAAGGCCTATATCATCTTTGGGGATGTTGTGTGAGGGGTCTTTTAAAGGATAGGAAGGAGTAAACTTGGGTCTTGAAGAGACCCATGTTGTAAGATGGAGGAAATACAGAGGCCGGCATATCATTCCACAGGCGAGCTGTGGAACACAAGAACGAGTCGTGAAAGCGACCCATTCTCACGTGACAAATGTCGACTGCGTGCAAATGTTGGGCCCGCTTTTGGCGTGTTTCACGACTATGTACCGGTGCCGAAGGGATCAATGACGCTAGTAATAAAGTATTATTAAAATGCTGGTAGAACAAGGACAGCATTCCCACCTAACGCCTGTGCTCCAAAGATTGCAATCTGCAAGATATTGTATATTCTTAACTGATATTCTTTGGGTTTTTACGCGAATGCCGCTCAAGAGTCCCAACTGCGCGGAGGCAGTGAGATATTCTAGCAATATTAATTAGGGGATGTTTTTCACTTTTTTTTATTTATTTATTTACTACTGGCTGATGTGTACCTGGCCTTGCTCGAGATTACTATATTTTTAATTACGTAATCATATTTACATAGAAAATACGATATTTAAAAAATAATACAAGTAAACCCGTAAATAATTTTCTAAGTTGCCTCTAAAATTATGATTTCTTCTCATGCGTACCAGCTATTTACTAAACCTTTAATAAAAAAAAATATCATTCGTTTGGATGGGTATTTTGGCCTCAAATCCAAAATTAAGTTATGTATGAAACAGGCAGCGCAGCCATTCCTCTTTAAAAAAACTGAAAACGAGAATGTGCCACATTTTTTGTTCGATTAGTGTGTTGTATTTTTATAATGTCGTTTTGTACGGTAGAAAAGTAAATCTCAAAATCTTGTGTCCTAATTACCTCAGAACTGTGCTTTTTGAGTTGTTAGACTTTGGATCTGGGACGTCGATATGTACTTCCTAAACGGAGATATTTATATTTTAATTGGGACGCACCTTTCCATTTATCTTGGTATTATGACTAGCGGATGTAACATCTCTACAATTCTGTGAATATTTAATGCATCACAATTCACAATGGTCCATTGTTAATATATCCCTACGTCAATCATTTACATTCACATTCACGTGGCTCAGTTGGATGGCTTCAAAAACAATCCTATTACAACATGTTAATTTTTTTCTTCTGCTTATTACAGATACGAATCTTTTCAATAGCCTTCCACATACCAAATTTTTTCTTCGAAATCAATTTACTTACGAGAAAGCCCCGAAGGAAATAATTAAATTGGTTCCCACGGAATGATTCCTTCAAATTTAAAACAGGGGTCTGATTCCGGTTCTTTTTAAGGATGAGACATTCTCCTTATTCTCACGTTAAAGACATTTTGCTTCACTGCGATGGCGATTGCATACCTAAAAAAAATATTTTTTTTACGTTAACTCCCCATATTATAATTTCCCTCGGAGCCTAGAGTTTGTTTTAAGGAAAGGAAGGGGCGGGTGTTGTGGGAAGGAAAGGGTTATGAGAGGTGGGTAGGAATCTGGGGATCAGTGTGTCCAAGGGTGACATAGTATGAATCCATCCCTCCCACTGCGGTGCAAGGTGATGGGTCGAGAGACTCCGGCTGGAAAGTTCAAAGGTCTCCCTATACCGGCTTCTCATCCGCCGCCAAGATCTAGACAAATCTAGCCCCACGAATCCGGGCATCCCTGCTAAGTCACCAAACGTAGCGAACCATTTGGGGCGACCTATGGCAGAGGTGTTGTTAAATGTTTCCCGATCGGCGATACCCATACCCGCCTCCTAATTTGAGAAATACAATCCCAATACATTTTTAAAGTAGTTTAAAAGTTATACTCGTACGTGCATCATGTATAGTTTATTATTATTTGGTAAAGCCGAATCTCCTACGACTATTTTTTGAAAACAATACACAAAAAAAAAAAATAATAATGTGTGAACACACAATGTTTTTGCCTTCCGTCAACGATGGAAAACGTTCCTTCGCGGGTGGAGAGGGGTGTGGGGGAGGGTTTGTTTCATGTTTTAATAATCGCCGCACGGTGCGTGTCTGCTGTCTCTCTATGCGTCCCGTCCGATGATACTTCAGTCGGTCACAGCATAAATCGGACGGGTTTTTAGGTTATCTGTACTTGGTGAAATTATTATATACTATTATTTTATTTTATTTTATTTGGAAAACGAACGGTTTATAATAATTATTATGTATGGTTGTGAGTTGAGAGATATTTAAAAAATTAACTAATAATAGGTTTTTACTTAAGTATTTAAATTATTCAATTAAAAAAAGAAAACTCTCAAGGTTAGCCTATGAGGTTAGGATGATGGGAGGGAAGGGAAGGGAAAAGATCTAGTCTCTGTAGAATAATATGTATTGTGTGAATGTTATCATTGTATGAATGCTTTTAGGTTTGAAATTATAAGAGGCTGAGTTGAATAAGTCGAAATCAATATATGAAGTGTTAAAAATGTGTGAAGCGCGGTGAATAGAAGTGTTTTGTTTTGAGTTAGTGTTCCATTATAGGTTTAGTGTGTGGTTTTGTCTGGTTTTTCTGTTAGGCACTCTCAATTAAAAATATAAAACAAGTTTTCTGTAATAATAACAATTTACTTAACTGTTATTTATTCTCTTTTTTATCTGCTATTTCTAATAGCATTACAGTTTTTAAAGGACACATTGTGGTAAACAAATTCATTGACTATTATATTAAACACTGGTTTACACAAAAAAAAATCTTATCAATTTTACATTCATCGACATTTATATTATTATTTTTTTTTTATCTATGACATACAATTATTGTTTATGGTATATTTACATGGATGATATTAAATAAATAATGACAATGTCATATACTTAAAAAGAACCGGAATAGGCCTTCAAATACATAAAAAAGCGATTCAAAGGCTTCCAATCCAAACCGATCAAAATTTTCAGTTTTCAAAAACGCAGTTCTTCAGTTCGTAAAGCTTAGGCTAAATTTTATAAATGTTTTTTTACCATCAGAGTTTAAAGGACTAAATTTTCATACATTATTCAACCTGTCGATTCTAGTTGTTCTGTATTGGGAACCAAATGACGGTCCTTTTAATACCCGTTCTATCTCCCTTTATCTTATGGTCAGACATGTGTTTTAGAAAGAGAGAACACCAGATCTCACTTTACATCATATTTTGATTGTAGACTTAAATTAAAACTGTAGAATAATGAACACGAGAAATGCGGTGTTGTCGTGTTTCGCGAACAAAAAATCTGGCCATTCGGGCCTTAAATTTCTAATACAATAAATTGTTTCATCATTATTTCACTTCGATCAAATGGAATTGCAATATACAATACAGGCAGTGTAAGAGGGACATTGCGCTGTATTTCCTGTATTTTCATTGGCTCTCTCGAGGTTAGAACCAAAAGGTACTAAGTCAAAGGCACACCGGAAGGCACTTCAAGTGTGTATTCTTTATTACGTCTTCAAACCGAAACTGAATATTGTTTGAACAGGAGATATAATAATACAGAAGAGAGAGGGGGTGCAATAATATAAATGACGTTTAGGGCGTAATAGAATAGAGCAATGATCTCAAAACTCTTGACTTATGTAGCATTTAAAGAAACGCTGTAATTTTTTTTCATGCCTATCAAATCTTAAATAACAGAACCACACGTGTTATTTATATTTTTCGAAGCATACTTTGTGATTTTTTTTTCTATTGAGGGAATTCCATATAATTACGTTTTCAACTAGACATCTAAATAGAGATTTTCCAAAAAAATGACATATTTCTTGAAGGGGAAAAAACTTGTATTAAAGGGAAGTTTGCAATATATACATAGAAATTCAGAATTTGTATGTTTAAAACATAAAACCAACTGGAAAAGCCGTTCGCAAATGGGAAATCCGAGAAAAGAAAGCGCTTTTCCCATCTCTGACAATTTCCTTGTTTTTTTACAGTAACTCCACACAGGAGGCCCTGAGGGAAATAATTTCCTTCAAAGCCTTTGGGGATTCTGTCTGGAGGGTCTTTTAGAGGATAGGAAGGAGTAAATTTGTGTCTTGAAGAGACACATGTTGTAGGAGGGAGGAAACACAGAGGCCGGCAGATCATTTCACAACTGAGCTGCTGAATACGAGAACGAGTCGTAGAAGCGACCCGTTCTCATGTGACAAATATCAACCGTGTGCAAATGTTGGACGCGCGTTTGGCGTGTTTCCCGACTATGCACCGGTGCCGAAGGATCAATGACGCTAGTTCTTCTGAGCATCTTTAAAATACCGGTAGAACAGGGACAGTATTCCCGCCTGACGCGTGTGCTCCAAAGGTTGCAATCCGTTTGTTAAGAGCGTTACTAGTTGCAGAATTTTATTAAATTAACTAGAACATTATTTTGGTCAACTCAAAAATGACAATACTTATCTATTAAATTATTCAATATTTTAAAAAACTAACTAACTAACTAATCATCACGTCGTTTCCCCGCAGGGGTAGGCAGAAAGGACGGACCGCTAAACAACTCGATCTTGGCATACAATTCTTGCTTCATTCACATTCATACATCGTCTAATACATTCTCTTCTGTTATTCCGACTTCTGACATGGCCCGAATCAAATATTTGATTCACTTGATCGTGCCATGTATCCCTCGGCCGCCCCTGGCTTCTTCTTCAATTCACATTCGTGTCATATTCTCCTTACACTCCTTTCTCCGTTCATTCGCTCTACATGCCCAAATCATCAAAGCATCCCTTTCTTAATCTTACTCATTACGCTTACATCTGCCTTGCATTCTTTACGGATCTCAATATTTTCACACGATCATGTGTGGTTTTACCACACATTTCCCTCAGAGATCTCATTTCTACGGCATTTAGATTACTTTCATCCTTTCTTTTAGGGTTGGTCAGCACTCCATTGTGGACTGCTACCTCCGCTTCTTTGGACAATTTTTTGTTAGCGCCAACCGCGTTCAGTCCTAAGTTCAGTTAAGTTTTAAGATCTCGAAAAAACCGATTACCTTGTTTTGTTTTCACTATTTTGTTCTCCCACTTTTCTTTTATTTTCCATGGTTTCTTTTGTAGTCTAACAATGAAAGTAACGTCCAATTTATCATTTATTTATTGGTCCATGCGACGCGCACGTTCGCACATAAATCTTTGCTGCAATTCAAACTGATGCAATTATATCTGATTTGTAAAATACATATTTCATTTTCACAAATGACACAATGTTACAGATTATTTTCGATTTCATTGAATGGCATTATGTATGTGTAACAAATACGAAAAAGATTTTTAATTTAAGCAATTATTTACCTTACAAGGAAAGCATTTTGGATAAGGAAGAAGTTATGAAAAGCTTAACGGAATTTTCTAAACTGGGAGAGCTGGAGGGGTAATATCAACTTCTTCTTCTATCTATCTCCATATATAAAAACAAATGTTTGTTATGATTTTGCTGAAAATTGCAGTTCTTATTAGGGAGGGAAGGTTTAGACAGTAGTTTGAATGAAATCCAATATGTAAAACTGTTGCTATAACGTTTTAAATTAGTATGAAAAACATTGAAGCAGCCATGTTGTATTGGGGTTAGTCCATAGATATACCACTGTGGTTAGTCACAGAGTACATATTCAAAAGAAGATGGTTTGATTGATTAGAATATTTTCAAAATGGAAAACACAAGTAGGTGTCGTCTACTCAAGAACTTTATTATATAGATATATTTTGAAAAAATGAACTAAAATTTTTAAATGAATGTGTCATTATTTCTTTGTTTAGAGATAGTAATAGTCGTTACAAGTCATTACTTTCGCTGTCAAATCAATAATGGCACCCAAACGACTTGCAAGAATTCACAACTTCCATAACTTTATTAAAAAAAACCCTAGCAAAGGCCGGGTACACTTCAGCTAGTCTGTTATTAGCGTAATCTCCCGGTTCCGTGTTTGTTTTGCATGCAAATCCTTGTTTATTTTTCAAATATTGTTTTATGCCGAGCTTGATGAAATTTTGGAAACTTGACCTTCGAAACGAGAGGAAGGTAACTTTCTACATGAGATTTCAATAACCACCCCATCTCCCTTTTCTACCCCTTAAAGCAGATATTTGACCCAATTGATGTTCAAAATTAGAGCAAAATTACTGGGTAGGAGTAGGGGTAGGATAAATACACCATATTTTTTTATTCCAAACCGTACTTGACCGCGGGCAACGCCGGGTACTTCAACTAGTAATTCATAATGAAGAAGATGTAAATGAGCAATGATCTTGGACTGATTTATTTATTTATTTACCCCCATTACAAGCTTTATGTATTATAATAGATAACATAAAAAGAAACAGCATAATTTGACGCTTTTATCCAGAGTTAAATAGTTTCAAATAACCTAACGCTACTTGATAAAAAAACAACGTACTAATGCACGCTTATACTGTAACATTGATGTGCCAAATATGTCAACAACATCGAGGCATTTGTACCCCGGATGTTGAATCCGTCGCATGGGGGAATAATATTGCGACGATGAAGTTGAATTGTCACAATAACATGGTAGGTACTGTCTTGTCCTACCAGAGTAATGTGTTTAAAGAGTTTATGTTGTTTTTGTCCTTACGTTGGAAGACTTTACTCTCAACTTTACGCAATAATATGCAATAATTTGCAATGATTCATCAATGTTCACCATCCATTTCGATCATAATATTGGCTAACGTTAAACCTGTTTCGAAAAAAATATGCACAGCCTTCCGACTAGCCTACCATCGTAAACAGGTAAAGACATGTAAATTGCACCACAAAATAGCTGTATTCACAAAAAACCGTTATTTTTCCAAACTGGTTTAAGAGAAATACCTCTTTGAAGTTTACAAGATACCTCAGGGCCTATGTCATTTATAAAATGGGTTGAAAAGAGTGATCCTGGATCGGGAAAAGACTGTAGATTACAGAGGGAAATAAACACAAAATGAATAATGTTAAATTTTCGTAATGAGCAAACACATTGTGGATTGACATGATGAATTAAATAAAAAGACATTTGGTTTGAATCCACTTTTATTTTTTTCAAATAAATTAAAATTTCCATGCTCTATATGTTTTTATGTTTTTTTATACATTGCGCTTTTTATATGTACTGTATACATTTTCATACTTTTGAATTATTTCTTTATATTGGTTAAACCTATATTTTTTTGTTTCTTTGTTATTGTATTTACACTGTTCATACCTGTATGTTAATGGAACATGTTGTGCCGTATATATAAATACATAAATAAATAACTAATCCTGTGATTTATTTTTACTGTTAGATATTTTCAAAATTGTCACGGGATTTAATGGAGGATAATATTGACCAGTCTTGAAGTTGAGGTACGATATCGATGAAGATGGTCTAAAGTTAACTGGTCTCACTAACTCAGTTGGTAGAGCGGTTGTTACGTCTATGACCATTTTGTACCTTAGTTTAGTCATAATATATTCCCGAAGAAGGAAGGGTACTTCCAAAACCGGTCGATTATTATATTAAAATGCATGCGTTTATGTTATAAAAATAGTTTTTATTTGCGGTCTTTAAACATGGATAAAGAGAAATTGAATTACCTCGAGAATTCTAACAATAAGTGTCATCCGACCAATTATTAAATACTTACAATAATACTAATTGATCGACGCACAATACCATTGATCGAAGACAATGAACAACCGCCATTAGAGTTAATCTGATTTGCATAGCACTTCCTCTCCCCATTTTGCTGCGTTTACCATTATTCATTCCACAAATCTTTGAACGGTTTCAGAGAAAATAAGTACATACCATAGATAATTTAATAATCATTTCATTCTTTTCATTTCATTGCCGGCAACCCGGGCGATTATTGGCATAACATTTTAAACATTTACATGTACTTTACCCGTCTCACTAGACGATGTCTGTCCTGAGACGGGTAACAATAAAAATAAATATATAGATATACAAATAAAGCATTATGAAGAAAAATGCTTAAAAGTTACGTAAGAAAATTCGTGCAACATAATATATAAAAGTCTGTGCAATCTTTAAATGGGAGAGTTCTCGAAATAATTATTTGAAGACGCTGGAAAATAATACAGAGACGTCTGTCCCGTATCACCGGTAGGTACACGCGTGTGATAAATAATAATAAATCAGATGTACCTATAAGCTATATGCTATACCTATAAGCTATATTGTGATTTGTACTTTTATTTGTAAAATAAAGATTTTTTAAAAATTTTGATTTGAATTTGGATAGAAACAAGGGAGATGGGCCATTAACGATTATTAGTATGAGACCGCGCACACAAACATCATTCACTCATAGGTATTCCTGAAAATCTACGAACAGTAGCGCTCCCCTCAGAGAGCAAATAATAGATTGAGATGCCCAAACATGCAAGGGAAAGAAATCACAATAGGGAGGGTGGGGGGCGAACTGGGCGTAATATATGTATTACGTATGATAGATATACATTAATATTTATTTATTTATTATATTACATACGCCCTATATGGGCTTTCACATATTTAGTTAGTTATAATAGTCCCACAGGTGCAAAACACATCACAGTAGGTAAATAGATAAAATAGATAACCTTCATGAAATACAACAACTAAATATTTCTTTTGTATAACGAACAAATACAGGAATAACACAGTAACATACAAATTAGCAACAGAGGCGAATATTCAAAACATACCCAACATTCACTGATATTTATACTCTATAGACACATACCTTAATAATTGCTTATTAAGGTATGTGTCTAGAGTACAAGTATCAGTGAATATGAGGTGTGTTATGAATATTCGTTATTTAGGTGTTGGAGTGGGAGCCGACCAAATGGCGAGGGGTTATTAGAGGTTTTTTACGAAAGAACAAAGCGATTAACTGGAAAAATATCTGAAAGAGGACTATACCATAAATTTACTTGGTTATGTAATATAGTAGAATTATTATTTAGGGATTTTCGAATTTCCAGTGCTTCCAAATTATCTAATCTAGTTATTTAATTACTTAATTTTTAAGCATTTTTTTGCATTATATTTGCTGTAAGAACAAAAGTACCTACCTAAAGGGTAGATCATTTCATTTTCCAGTATTGTGAATATTTTTGTCATGAATTTATAAGGTAAATTTATGAGTAATATGAGTAATCCTCACTGCCCTTCGAGGAATAAAATCATAATTTATTTTTATGAGATTGCGCTCAGCGTTTTTATAATAATGATAATGTTTATATGGGTCTATTTCCATGCGTATGTGTCCCTATATTGAGCCTTCAATAGGGTTGCCAAAATAAATTAACGTATGTTTTATGAATGTTAAAGTACAGAATTTTAAAGAAAACAATCTAATTTTTCAAAACATGTCGACTCCCGTGATCGAGTGTATAATATTCTAAACTACAAATCCAGAAGTAGCGGGTTTGAATCTTAGCGTGCGCAAATACATTTTATTTTACATAATATTTTTATCTTGACATATTGACCGTCAAATTTCCACCAAAAACTTGTTCATTTTTTTTACTCTCTTAGAGAATGAACTTATTTTGCATATTTTACTAAGTAATCCTTTTTTCCTTCCTGTTATTTAACGTACCTATTGTTATTTATTGGTTTGTATTATTATCACTTATGGAACGAATTGCATTCCACTACCCCTGCATACCTTCTGGAATAAAGAACAATTATTTTTATTATTATTATTATATGATACATTTCCGGTATGTTCCAGAGTGGTAGATTCTTTCAGTGTCGCTGTAGTAAAAGATCACCATTCAGAATCGAAACGTTGCTAGAAATAATTTTAACTTGGTGACCAGATCTGAATAATCAGGAAATTCCCTACCTTTTGTTTACCCATCTCCTTCCTCTCCTCACTCCCATCAGCCTAGCAACATACCCCAATTGGGGATGCCATAGTCCCACTGGCTCCGGAGCATTTGGGACTATTGTGCAGTATTCACAAAAAAACAGTTATTTATGGTTTCAAACGATTGATACACTGGGAAAATTAAAACGTACGCAATAATCAACATAATCCCATTAGTAATAAATTTTAAAAAGAAATGTGTTTTTTCGAGTCACGCATGCTAGACTGGATAATTATCGTTTTAGTGTGGCTCTTACGTATTATCCGAAAACATTTTCATATGATTCGGCTAGTTTAAGTTTTTTTTTGAAAACTTTATGGCTTTACTAAAGTTTTTAGAAATTACTACAGATACGAATTAAATATTAAAAGTCAAAAACTTCATTCCCACAAAATAATGTACCTACTTACATTCCTTAAAACAATAATTTTACTTTAAAACAATCAACTATAATATTTACAAACATCAAACTAAGTAGAAGTTGTTACGAATATTTTTCCCATATTCACAGAAATATATAATAAATAGATATTTTCTCATTTTACTTTTGGTAGATACCGCCCGGTCAATAACCTCAGTTGCGACAACCCTACTCCCTCCAATACTCACAAACAGAACACTCAATACATTTCCTATACGCTCCAACACTCAAATACAACACCCAGCACCAACCCGCCAACTATACTCGCTCCAACACACACAAATCGTTCACCCGCTGTCGCAACACACATATACTCAGGCCACACGTTCCAATTGGATTAGTATTGGAAAACATTTCGAAGGTGGTAGTCGCGTTCGTTTCTCTCTCGCAGTTTATCATTCATATTTCTTTGTTTACTGCCTTTAAATGACTCATATTATTGTAAACTCACGTAAAAAACCTCGCAGTGACGTTTATTGTGTCGTTAGAGAGATAATTTAAACAAATAACCGTATTATTTCACGTTTTGTGTCAATGTTTTCGTAAAAAAGCTCTCATCGTGTTTGGGTGCCGCTTGACAGTTCGGGAGACATTTTTTTCGGGAGATTTTCGGGATCTCGGGGATTGTGGATATTTTCTATTTTTTGAACGAAAGTGGTTTTTAGCTAGTGAGATATTGGAACCAGTTGTATATTCAGTTTGTGGTTTAGTGCGACGTTGATCCTTTGTTTATTTTAATTGTTCATGGAAGGACTGCATAACAAAAGAGGTTGGTACCTTTTTATTTTCACCAATCTTCTACTATAAGATGGTGGTACATTTTATTATTTGTTGTATTGTTATTCTTAGACCCATGTTTTAATTGTTTTAGTAATAGAATTCCAACAGATTTGAGATTATTAAATTTGTTCTAAAAACAGTCAACCAAAATTTGTCTCCCGTGGATTCTGACTAAAAGTAATTCGAATTTAAATTGATTTTTAATATGTACTTTAAT
Organism: Halesus radiatus; assembly: GCA_022606495.2. Lineage (NCBI taxonomy): Eukaryota > Metazoa > Arthropoda > Insecta > Trichoptera > Limnephilidae > Halesus > Halesus radiatus. The sequence goes on from JAHDVE020003271.1 coordinate 31,125, forward strand.
GGGAGGCTTCAATTTATGATAAGATAACAACGCTTTGCGCTGGATTTGCTAGATTGTGTATGAAGGTGATTTTTAAAACGATCCCAACCTTACCCAATTTACCCTAACCCGAGTAACTAACCTAACCTATAATAATTATTGTATGAAACATGCCGATGAAAAAATTATGCGATATTTAAAAAAAAAAATCAATGAAAAATATACGTCGAACCTAAAATCATTAAGTGACAAATTAAATATGAATTTATTAATTATTATGTATTATTTTAATTATTCTACTGTATTTATATTAGTCATGACAGTCCTTTGTGCAAAATTGCTGCGTTTTCCATAATTGCACTTATGGCTCATTTGGAATTCATTGAATCGTAATAAATGATAAGGAATTATTTCTTATAAATATAGCACTATCTTATCCGTCGCCCACAATACAAACAGGCGTATCTCATATTTAGCAAATTTTCAGGAGAAAGAAAAACCGTTTTTTTAGCGGATTCTTATACATTTTATTACATGTTTCGGTAATGGGGTAAAGAAAAATTATTAGCGAAACTTGTCATGAAATGTATAAGAGTTCGGCTAAAATACTCGGTTATAGCTCTCCTGAAAATTTGCTAAATATGAGATACGACTGTTTGTGTTGTAGGTGACGATAAGATATATACTATATGATAGATTCGCCTATCTCAATAAACGGATTCCAATCTTTGAAGCACAGGCGTCAGGTGAGAATGCTGTCTTTGTTCGACCGGTATTTTAATGAAAGATGCTCTTAGGAACTAGCGTTATTGATCCCTTTGTCACCTGTGCACAGTCGGGAAACACGCCAAACGCGCGTCCAACATTTGCACACGGTTGACATTTATCACATGAGAACGGGTCGCTTCTGCGACTGGTTCTTGTGTTCAACAGCTCGGCTGTGGAATGATCTGCCGGCCTCTGTGTTTCTTCCCTCTTACAAAATGTTTTCTTCTCCATCCTATCCTCTAAAAGACCCTCCACACAGCATCCCCAAAGATGTATAGACCTCGAGGGATATTATTTCCCTCGGGGCCTGTGTGGAGTTACTGTAAAAATAAAATAAAATACGTTGGCAATATATCAGTGGCGTGCATTGCTCTATGGCTAAAGGTAGGTTGTGTGTAGTTTGTCATTGAATATTTGAAAAATTCTACTTTACTATCATCTTCCGTTGATTGTTGTGGCCAACTGAATAAAAGGCTGTAGAAGTTCATCAATAATCCAATAGATTTGTTTAAAAAATTGTCATATTTTTCTATTGTCGTTTAATTTATTTATTTGCTTCGTTTTTCTTAGGGTAGGCACAGCTTTTCAGCCTTTACGGACTGCATGACACTGATATACATATATTATGCAGTCCGACATTTTATAGGAGACAAAAAATAGTTTTAAATGACAACGCCATGGCTCATAGGAAGATTATTGTAAGTTTTAAAAAGTACATTGTTCCAAGTGCATGCTTCTTACGTTCATTAAACGGTATCCAGAAATTGGTGGTACTTTCGGAAAGGATTCTACATCACATTTTAAAACAATTTTATATTTAAACTTTTTTTATCATTTAACGCTTTGCGAGGAAGATGATTACATGGAAAGGCGATTTTTTTTTGTATTTCGGTAATTTTATGTATCGAAATAACCATGTGTTAGATGTTAGACAAATACAAAATCAAAGTCACAGATCCTAATTATGAAATTTAAAAAAAAAAGATGTTTTGTCTTGTTTCTTTATAATGGAACAACGTACTGTCATACATGAAAAATGAAAACATTGGAATGTAGAGAGCAAATTTGAAAGATTTTATTGAGTAGCCTGGTGTTGCCTTAGTAACTGACATTTTGTCGTTCCGAGATAATAAATATCTACAATTAAATCCAACCTATATTTGTAAAATAATTTTCTTTGACGAATTACCACAAATTTCAGAACACCGTTTGATATTGATGTGAAAAATATTCACTTGGACCATTATGTTTTTTTTAAAGTATCATCATTCTTCCTTTCAACCATCTTTGTGTTGCCATTTAAAACCGTTTAAACGATCGCCGCGCCCTCCATTTTGGTCGACTATTTGTCGACAGAAACCTGCAAAAAACTTTCTCCAGTATTTTGATCGCATTATAATTAGCCATATAAGTCTTTTGAAAGTTCCTGCTTTTGATTTGTTTATTTTCTTTGATTGTTCTTCTCTTCTCACGTGTGGCAATTGGCAACACCAACATTCAAAGCAACATAAAGGCGCCACCACACAGATTATCTAACTTGCCAACCGCTATTAAGAAACATGTGGGAAGCGATCGAACAATCGAACTTGACTCAAGAAGAGGGCGATCGGACGACCGAACCTTTCGACGCGGTGGCTTTAGTTACTCGGTCACACGTAGAACATGTTCAATTCTGATCGCGACAAACGCGTGATTTTCTTCACGTGATCTAGTTACCAGTTTTCGCCGTTACGGCAGCGCTGACTAATCCAGACGCAACCCCATTTCCCTTTTTCGCTTGTTCTTTTTATTTCACTCAATATTCGTTTATCCATCTCGGCACAATTCAAACGATTCAGTCGTTTCAAAATACAGAACGAGGTACCGACGACATTTTTTGGACAGTTCACTCGCTAATTCCTACTCGCGGTTCCAGATATTCCAGTAACTCCGTGTCTCTACTAGCTGCTAGAAGACGTAGCGATCACTCGCCGCGGGAACATAGCAGCGTCTAAATCGCTCTATGACTAAGGCTTGTACGGGTGAAAACGGTTGTCTACAGGCTAGGCACTATAAGTCCGTTTTAATTTATTTTTATAGCTATTAACCAGACGCGTAGCTACTCTTTTTTTTTCAAATAAAACACACGGAAACATCATTATATCAAGAGATTCAGATACAACTCTCGTTTGTGGTCCATTCTACTGTCAATCAGAGTTACCATAGCAGTAAAAAATGAATAAAAAAAGCAAGATAAAAGTAGGTAGGCACTTAAATTCTCAGGTGCTTAGCGTAAATTTTCCACTGCAAAAATTTCATTAAAAGTGGTCCGGATATCTTTGAATATGTGAACGTAGGTTATGTACACATTTCTAATGAATATTCTATGCTATTTTACCGCATGAGTATCCCGATCGTCCGGAGCCGGTGGGACTATGGCATCTCCAATTTGGGAAATGTTGTAAGATTTGAGGGATTTGGTGAGGAGACTCGGTTGGGTAAAGAAGCAGGTATCTGGCTATTCAAATCTGGTCACTAAGCACATTGTGAATGGTGGTCTCTCCCAAGGTAATAATAATTAAATTATCTTCCAATCTAGTACCAAGGTGCGAACACAAAGTATTTTAATTCTTTATATTAAAAAAATTATGTAATTTTCCTTCCAGATGAAATTAAAAAGGAAAAAAGTCTATATGTATTTTTAAAGAAATTGTTCTTTCTGAAATTAACTGCACAAAATAATTTTGATGTATATATTTTGTATTAATATGGAAAAAAAGAAAAACCAATTGAGTTGTGCAAGGTTAAGGATATGAATCCGTTACCTTTAGGTCCAGAGTCAATGATCTTAGTTACCGATCTGCCACGGATGTAGTCTACAATTGATATATTTAGAGGTTGTACAAAATACATTTTGTCGAATACTAGCCGATGTGTACCCGTCCTTGCTCGTGATTATTATTTTTTTTTGCTATAAAGTTATGAAGTTGTGGATTCTTGCTTGTCTTTTGGGTACCATAATTGATTTGACAGCAAAAGTAATGAATTGTGATGACTATTACTATCTCTAAACAAAGAAACGTTCATTTAAAATTTTTGTTTCATTCCAAACATTTTTTTTTAAATATATCTAAATAATAAAGTTCTTAAGTAGGTACCAACTTGTGTTTTCCATTTTTGAAAATATTCTACCCAAACAAACCTTCTTTTGAATATGTAATCTGTTGCTAATCAGAGTGGTATATCTATGGGCTAACCTCAATACAACATGGCGGGTTTAATGTTTTTCGTATTAATTTTAAAACGTTATAGCAACAGTTTTACTTATTGGATTTCATTCAAACTACTCTCTAAACCTTCCCGGCACTAATAAGAACAAACTGTGCTATTTTCGGCAAACCGTTCGAGTAATTTTCGATAAAATCGAGGACAGACAGACAAACATTCATTTTTATACATATTGAATACACTAGCTGAATTGCCCGGTGTTGCCTGGGGTTATGAATGGTTTGGAGTTGAAGTTTTGAGGTTATGATGTGTTACCCCTGCCCAGTAATTTTTCTCTTATTTTGAATGTCAAGTGTGCAAAATTTCATCAAGAAGTTCAAAATTCTGCCATAAGAGGTGGGAAAGGGGTGGTTTTTCGAAATCTCATCTAGACAGTGACCTTCTTGTTTCGAAAGTCAAGGGTGCAAAATTTCATCAAGTAATAAATCGGAATAAAACTGTAGATCTGTATACAAAACAGCAAACATGTTCTCGCCGGGAGCATTCTTCTTTATATAATAGAAGATGAAGAATAAGAAGATTTCAAGAAGAACAAAGTAAGTTTCTATTTCTAATAGAAATTATTTTTTCTGAACGTCATTCGTTTTCACGATATTTCAATTGTCCGTCAATTTCTCCGATCTATAATAAAAGTAATTAACAATAAACAAATACAATTTCAATAATCATTGACCAATCCATAGGTACGTACCTAATTAATTGCTCTGAGATTTATTGAGACATCAACACCCAGTGAGCAAGTGCATTGAGAAGCCGATTTCGATTCACTTCTCGTCTGGTCGGATGACTTTGAACGCAAAGAATACAAAGTAGGTACCTAAAGGAATAAATTTCGAGTATATATATATATATTTTGGAATGGGTACGGGGTCGACACGAAGACAGTAAAATGTAGTTTTTTTAACAGTAACAATGTGGTATACTTCATCCATACCTCCGAGGTCACTGGAGGGGGCAAAAGGTTAAATTTATGTTAAAAATACGGAACACACTGGGAACAAGAACATTGCAGCAAAGCGTTCAAAATTCGAACACACCGATGCTATTTTGTTTTGTTCTACGATTCAAGCCCCAAACAATATTATTAATTATTTTTATGTTTTAATTTTTCTCCATTTAATTTTTTTTTTAAATTTAATGAAAATTAAATTTATTAATGATTATTATTAAGTGCGAGTATTTTTAGTTTTTTTTAATATTATTATTGTGACAGCTGTTTCGGCGTTCAAGACCATTTTCAAACTGCGGTTAATCCACACTATCATTTAAATACGGGGAAACACATAAATGTAAAAACCTAGAGAATTTTAATGATTTTCTAACGTAATCGATTTTACCGATAATAAATCATTATTTTTAAAAACCCGTCCAAATTAGAATTGGGTGGGAGTAAATAAAATCATATAAATAAGTCGTCACAGTGTGTGTTAACCGCAGTTTGAAAATGGCATTGAACGCCGAAACAGCTGTCGCAATAATAAAAACTAAAAATACTTGCAGAACCTAATAATAACATTATTAAATTTGAATTACATTAAATTTAAAAAAAATCCAAACTATATGTTTTTGGTATCACAGATCGGTGATACGATGAATGCAATTTGTTAGCCGTAAGTAGTTATAATAAATTGTCTATAAGTGACAAGATAAAGAATTGAAAAAAAAAACATTTGTACAGCGCCCTTGAGGTGATTTTTCACAAAAATGGCGCTATAGAAATCATCCAATTATTATTATTATTAATTGACTCTTGCTTACGTTTCACTTTGAGGTTTTGTGGTTGCAAGAAACATGACTACTTTATGTGGTCACCGCAGTCAGGTACCTTGTACACTGTTAAGTGTAAACTCTAATGTAGACTGGTGATGTGTGACTCCAGAAGGAAACCTCTGTATTGGCCCATCCTATGTAACGGATCTTTGTCCAATTACACAAAATACACAACACGAAGTGAGACAAACAAGAGCCACAGAAAAAGAGCAGCACGTGCATAATACGTGAATGAGGTAATGAAAAAAAAAACAGCACAAATATGTACATTTGAGAGAGCATTCAAGTCAAAGCCTGAACAAGCCTGACATACTTAATGAAGTTTATTTTAGTAGAGTCTGAAAAAAAATCATTTAGACTGGCACTAAAAATTACAATGCCCTGGCTTGAGCTAACAAGTCTCGATATTCTGGACTGTGGAGAATGGTACCCATAATTAGTAGTGTGTTGATTGAGAAAAAACAATTAATTATTATTTCACAATTCAGAAAATGCATCAAAAATAGATTCAAACAAAAGTAAATTCTATCGTTTTAAGAATATGTAAAAAAAAAACTTGTTATCTTAAGCGGCCGATTCAAAACATTGAAGACAGACGGTTTGCTTCTAAAGCCTTTTGCAAAACAGAAAAAAAAACCCTTTAAAAAAATGCTGAGTGGGCCCTACGAAAAGGCTCCTGGGCTGCACGAAATGGGCTCGCGGGCCGGGGGTTGTGCACCACTGTTCTAAAGATTGAAATCAGTCCGCCGTAGGTCGCAAATAGAGAGCCTATTTTTTAAGTAGTAACTCAAAAAGCTAGGTGATGTCATCATGTCTGAGAGCTCCGTTTCAGCCTGTCTTGCGGTTTTTGGTTGACAATTTTTAAGCTCGTTTAAAAGATTCTTATTCTTATCGCAGGAACTTGGTTAGTTAAAATACGTAGAAATTACCCACTGTAGAGAGTACAGAAGAACGAACCGATTCACGATAATATGACGACTTTATCGGTATAGTAATAAATTATACAATGATGTCATTGCCTTGGAAAAACAAGGAGACAATGAACCATTTCGAGATAAAGAAATGTCACTCAAATCTTCAGCGTGACGCCATGCCACATTTATTCTGAAGTACCCGTGGTTGCCCGGGGTTAGGAATGGTTTGGAGTAAAGTTTTGAGGTTATGTCAGACGTGTGGCACACAGGCGAACTGTAGGGGGCAGCTGATCCCGATCTGGGAGGGGAGAAAGAACAACCTGTGTCGATCCCTTGCAAAGGGGGAAAAGACACTGATGACAAGACCTCATTAACGATTTTGCTTTTGAAATGTAATTCTGCACAAAAACCTTATGCAGAATTATGAGTAGAGCTCGGGGCCGTGTCCGTGTGACGATTCTTGGTCTGGGTCCAGTGAGAGGCAGTAGTCCGATGAGGGTCTAGGGTCAGCGATGGTCAGAGAGAAACGAGGCGAGTAGAGCAGAAGTCGTATCGGGCTGTGCAGTCGAGGGAGCAGACGTGTCGTCGGGACGAGAGTTGCTGGCTGACTGGTTAAATCTGGTTTTCGCAGGCTACTTTAAAGTCTCCTATGAAACGTTGGGGATTCGAGGCGCCCAGAGCTTACGCGTTTTGCGCATGTCCGACGAACGAGCAATCTCGCGTATCCCCCACTGACGTTTCGCTCTGACGTTTTATTCAGTCATTTATATTCACAAGCGGCAGTGAGAACATATTTCTCCCTGACCGTGAAATGTACATTTACAAAGGGAGGGACAGTCGGGTCATTTGCGAAATAACATTTATTCTCCATATGACCCAACTCCCTCACAAAATAGACATTAAATAAATTTTAATTGCTTTTCTATTAGGTTTAAAACACACGCTGTATTTAAGTTATATTTCTGTGTTAGTACTGGTTCGAAGTCAACTAAAATGGAGAAACCTATACCTTTACGACAAAGGGGGAGAGGTTACAACTGAGTTGTCAGAAAATCTTATTAAATCACTTCTAATTATAACATAACTATTATTAATAACCTATCTTTAGACTGATAAGAAGCTCGTTATATCAATTGATATCATGATAACATGAATTCAATGAACTTTTCAATTATGTAATTGGTGCGTAACTAACAATTTATTTCTCATTATTAACAAATTTAAATCAATAACTTTCCGTCGAAACAAATCTCCAATGCAATTCAATTATGCGATAGACAATATTCAATTGGAGATATTAACTAAAATTAGAGAGCTCCGAGTTAAATTTATTGAAAAACTAGAATTTGTACACTACATAAATCACATTACAAACAATAATGTGAAAACATTATGATTTTTACTGGGAACCACGGAGAAGAGAATCTTAAGACGTGCTTTAACAGATGAGGGGAAGAAGCAAAATTTAGCAGGGTGAGGGGTGCGCCTGGAGGTATGTCCCTTTCAGTGATTTGCCAATAAATAAATCCCAATATTATGCAGACAACTCGCATTGCATCGCAAAGTATTACTCTTCGATAACCAAATCTGCTAATGATCAACTCGTCCTTTTTACAATTGTGTGGAATTTATCGCCAATATTTTTCCCATAACTGCCGTGCCAATATGCAAAACTAACCCAAACCGCCAATTTAAGTAAAACGGCAATAGAAAAAAAAAGTTCGGCCTGTTTAGATAAACAGAATATTTTGTTAGAGATTTTAGTTAGACCCTTGTAGAAATGTTTTTATTTTACTTACCGCAGAAAACGATGACATGAACGCTTTGGCGTCTTCGTCATTTCGGTTTGATAAGATTGTTTTACAAAACCGTTAAGAATTATATTGAATAAGCTTAAAATAAAGTAAAATAACGACTTCCCGTGGAATGTATTGCAATATGTGTGATTATTCTCTCTGTCACTTCTATTTTGACACCATTTTAATGGATAAGAACGCGTTATTCTGTAAAATCTTCCGATGATCATTAGACGGCAAAAATGCGCGACCCGACCTGGTGCCAAAATGGATGTCACGTGACCGTTGCCTCCACGTCAAAATGATATGGTTAGATTTTGCTTTGGGCATGTCTATGTAATTCTGGTGTCAGTTTTGAGAACCATTAAAAACTTTAATTCGCTTGTCATGAAAATTGCATTTATCTCATTCGTTCGCAGCCATTCTGTTGTCCATTCGTAGTATAATTCTATTGTTTAGTCACCTCACCATAAAATTCACATTTTCGAAAGAATTCAACGAAAATGATTAAGTTTCATTAATTTTAAATTAACGACCTATGCTTCTTTTTTTTAATTATAATTTCGGTGCTCGACTGTAGCGCACTCCTAAGTCTTGTCAACATATAGGGCTACCTCCTGTACGCCTCACCAGGCATAAGGACACAAAGAAATTATGAAGCAAACTCGCCAATTCATAGCTTAGCAAACGAATATACAGGAGATGTCGTACAATTTTTAAGAGGAACGGCTGTGCGGCCTGTTTCATGCAAAACTTAATTTTGTATTTGAGGCCAAAATACTCACCTAAACCTAAAGACCTTTTTTTCATCAAAAAATATACTAAATATCTATAGTACGGATTAGAAGTTATTTATTTATTTTTGTTTTACATTATGAAATATAGGCCATTGAAGGAATTGATTTTTCGCGATTTTAGAGGCACCTTTAACAATTATTTGCGGGCTCACGGTGATTTAAAAAAGTTTTACCCCGTCTGCTTTGAAAATATAATGTAATATAAAATAAAAATAATTTTAAAAATAAAAAAATAAAAAATATTAAAAATATTAAAAATAAAAGCATTATGGTGGATGACCAATTTACGTTGGAACACAAATTAAAAATATCACCCCTAAGAAAACCTTTTTTTTAAAATGTTTTGTTTTCATATTTTTATTTATGTAATCATATTTACGTAGCAAATATGATTTTTTTTTTAAATACTGTAAACCCGCAAATAATTTTCTAAGTTGCGTTTAAAATTATGAAAATTGTTTTTTTTTTCATGGCCCATATACTTCATAATTAAAAAAAAATAAAACACTCCTCATACGTACTTAGATATTTACTAAACCTTTAATTTAAATATATATATATCATTTAGTTTGAATGGGTATTATGGCCTCATATCCACAATTAAGTTATGTATGAAACAGGCAGCGCAGCCGTTCCTCTTAAAACTCCACTTCTCACGTTTCAAAATATTGTTTCTGATAACTTTAGATAATTTAAAAAAAATCTAATTTGTAAATTATTGTAATAATTAATAACCATTGTTACCGATTATTGTATGCAACCATTGTTGTAGTCCCTCCCAACACTTGTATTTAAGTAAATATTTGTTTGCTACCAGTTTTTATTACTAGCACTTGTGTTACGTACCTATCGGTTTGGAACACCGATTTAGATACAACTCATTCTTGGGGACCATTTAACTGTTCTTCTGAATGTACCTTTGTTTCTTCACCTGTTTATTATATTTAATTTTCTTCTTGTTGGCTCGGGTTGTAGATTTAGTATAAAGTCAGATACTTTGTTTAGGTATTTTATTAGATGTAAGATATAAAGGTGAAAGAATTATGAACTAGGCACGTAGTTTACTCTAGCAAAGATATTGGAAGAAATGAACTGAGGTACGAAGTGTACCCTAGCTATTATGGAAGAGGAATGAACTCGGGATATATGATACATTAGGTTTATATAGGAACTTTCAAAGAGTTGGGACAATTAGTTTTATCACACATAGATACATATATGACAATAAACACAAATTACGTTGGGTTTTGCCTTGGGGATGATTTATTAGGGTATTTATAAATTTTGAAATGGGTTGCTTATTTTAATAGCTACTATAGCAAAAGGGTGCTGGGTGACATTTTCCGGTCAAAGGATTAAGATAACGATAGACAGGAATTTGAGAATTATATACATAGTTAGGGTCAGATGGGTAGGTATATCACACTTTTTTGAAAAATGTAACCAAAAGCCCATGGGCGTATTAAATTGTATATAAGTAAATATATTTTTTTAAATTGGCTAATGTCCAAGAAATTCATTCATAATTCCTGTACGTCCTTGTTTTATAATTCTGTTCACGTTCTTCGACGCTTTCAGCCTCTGACGTTCTTCAACCGTTAGTATTATGATGTTTTTTTTTAAATATAGGTATAGGTGTACCGCAGATACCTCCGTTGTAACATCTCCATCTTTCGCAAAACCACAGAAAGAGATCAGTTTAAGTCTCCAAATTGGACTACTGCAATAGTTTGTATTCCGGTCTGCCGAATGTACATTTGAACAGACTGCGAGGAGTGTTCGACACAGCAGCTCGTCTATGTGTGCGGTGCCACCAAATACTGTCACATCACTCCTCTTCTACGTGATTGCCTACGCTGACTGATTCACAGAAACAGTTCAGTTTAAAATTTGTCTTATGGGATATAAAGAAGTAAACGGGCTGGCACCACCGTACTTGACTGATCTCGGCGTGAGGGACAATCTTACTCAGAGGCAACTCACGCTCAGTCTGATGACTCGAATAGACTGATTGAACCTCTCGTACGAATGATTCTAAATTTGCGGACAGAGCTTTCAATGTACTGGGTCCACAATCTTGAAATGACCGTCCATATGGTTTGAGGTCGGAAAGCAATTTAGGATATTTTAAGAAAAATCTAAAAACATCTATTTAAAAGGGGGCTACATACTTTAACAAGATGTAAAGCGCCCTTGAGGTGATTTTAGTCACCAAACGGCGCTATAGAAAAATTGACCATTTATTATTATTATTATGTTATTAAAAATGCGCATGCAAAATAAATACAGCTTACAATGGAACTCTGAGCGCCGAATTAAGATGACCCATACAAATAAAAATAAAAATCGGATATGTATATCCGAGACACTATCTAACAATTACAAATACATTTGGGCAGAATCTTGTAGTTATAAAAAGGTAGCAGCCAAAAAAATGTGGAAATTAATTGAGGATGATATTGACAGTTCTTAGAAGTCGAAATATGATGCTGATAAAAATTACGAGATGGATTGAGGTAGTCGTATCCCAGATGGCATAGAGCGCAGGTCCCGGACAGACCATGAGGTCTTGGGTTCGAATCCCACCTGTTACCGTTATCTTTTTTTCTTGATTTGGGAGTTGATAATATTATCTTCAATGATTAAAAATATATTAAAATGAAGTTTACAAGCTTCACTGAGTTATTCCAAGAAAATAAATAAGATATTGTTTAATTAATCGAAGCAGTTATTGCCTATCCTCTGATATTTCGTAAATTTGAGAAATTGGGAAAGATATTCTATTGGATTCCAATGGATTGTTAACCAAGTGTTAATAATCGATCTTTACAATGAGAATGGGTTGCTTCTACGACCCCTTCTTGTGTTCAATAGCTCGGCTGTTGAATGATCCGCCGGCCTCTGTGTTTCCTCCCTCCTACAACATGGGTCTCTTCAAGACCCAAGTTCACTCCTTCCTATCCTCTAAAAGACCCTCCACACAGCATCCGCAAAGATGATTTAGACTTTGAGGGAAATTATTTCCCTCGTGGCCACCTGTGTGGAGTTACTTTAAAATATATATTATGAATAAGTACAATTTTTATTTAATTATTTCTTTTTTTCTAAATATTGATTGGTTTATAAGTTGTTATAAAATTTGCACCGCAAATCTACGCGTTGCGTAAAAATCAAGGATAACGCAGGTACCACACTAATTACCCAAGGTGCATAAACCTGTTTTCTCTGTATTTTAGTCACTCTGTCATTATTATTTATTTTATTTATTTTTGGGAAAATCAACAGCAAATCCATAATTTACATATATGTATATAACAATAAAAACAATAAATCATGTCAATTATACATTTTTCACTGCTAATGATAAATACTATGAGTAAAGTGTGACAATATACAGTTTTACATCAGTTAGCTTAAACTATGTCAGTCGGGGGAGGGGTGGGTGGAGGGGAACATAGGAGTGGGATAAAGGTACAAACGACTAGAGTATATGGAAAGGTGGTTTAAGTTACCTATTATCATATTAATAATCTTAGTTTGAAATGATACCCCGAGATTTGGCGATAAATTTGATATTCAAACTTTAAAATCTTTTCATGTACCTGTACATATGTACATATAGCTACGACGGATACCGTCTGGTGTCTACACAACGCGACATTTATGGCCAATATTTCAAAGAGCCCCTTTGTTTATCTTATCCGTTATATCTCTGTCAGCTTTGCACCGTTTCCTAAAGAACCGTAAAGTAAACACCAATTTTTCTTCTCTTCATTCTACCATCTTACAAAATATAAGCTAAGCATGAATCAAAATAATAATATTAAAAAAAAACATCGCATTTACGTAAATAAATAACCCAACAAAATTTATGCAGTTATTTCTACGAACCGCCTGATAAATTCTTCAGTGTGTGTGTGTGTGTGTGTGTGTGTGTGTGTGTGTGTGTGTGTGTATTTTTATTAGATACCACACACCTTGAAAGAATCTCTTCAAAGCCAGACAAGCGATAAAGTACCACTAGTTTTTTTTTTTTAATTTCATTCATGTCACACCCAGTGGCGGTTTTCTCTAAAGAGTGATAGTGCAGTAAACTCCCATTAAAATATGCGAAAATAAGAATATAATAACTTGCATTATAATATAAGCGCGTTAAAATCCCACGTTAAAAATCCACTCGACTAAATACTACTGTCAGAGAGCAACGCGATACTCCCATAGGTGCCGTGTTGAATGGATCCCAAGCAAATACTTCATACAAAAAACCGAAACGACGCAATCCCCCTGACGGTGAAATTAAATAACCTAGGCCGAACCATGTTGAAGTTTGTTCCCAGCGCTAACGAAAGAATGTTTAAAGACACGTGATCTCGGAAATTCGACGATTTTCACCGAGATGGCCCATTTCGGTCACTTTGCCGCCCGACTGAACTTTGCACAATAAGATCAGGATAAACAATGTATTATTATATTGCTTATCTTGATGAGGGGGCCTTTGCTTCTGAAACATGTAGGTATTTATATATTAAAAACAGTGGTGTATACAACGATATTTTTATTAATTTATTAATAATGACGCCACAACGTGATTACAAACATTGAAGAAATTAAAAATGTTATTATTTTACTTTCTATAACGAGTAGTAAATGGCGCATTTCTCTAATCGTTTGCTTTTAATAGCATTTGTAAATCAACTAGTTAAACGAACAGATTATAATACATACTTTGTATTCAAAATTCAACTCTTTTAGATCAAACGTTACATACCTGTGTTAACTGTCCCCTTACGGTGCCAGACACTCGGTTACCTGAGCCAACATTTTTGCTCCTAACGTATTAATATTTATTTATTTTTTTATAACCCTAAGGCTGCTCTCTGACGGTCCGGTGAGGAATGAACATTTCACTCGTTACTGCAGACACTGCACAGAAAAGTCAAGTTTGCTAAAGTAAGGTAACGGTTTGCAACGCAGTCCATTGTGGGACTTTTCTGCGCAGTGTCTCCAGTAGCGAGTGAAATGTCCATTCCTCACCGGATCGTCAGAGAGCAGCCTATGATGTATTTTGCAGTATAATCAACCATAATTAATAACTGTTGATGGATTGTATTATTATTTTTGGCTTAAAAAGCAATATTGTTATGAATTTGTATGGGGTAACTCGTAGTCCTCCACCGGGCAGCGCGTTTTTGTCACCGTAAAGGAAGTGTTAAGAAAATTTGACAAACGCCGTATTGTCTCAAGTCGCTAGTTATTATAGTACCCCTCCTACCAACTTTATTAAATTATGTGATTGCCGCTGTATTCGATGATTAACCGATGGACAACAAGTATACGTTATTTATTTATTTAACATCGACGTTATAAATATACCATAATTGTAACAATAATTACACGTAACAATTAACTACAAACATAAGAATATAGCACAAATAATTTTAAAAGGTAACTATTAAATGTGGCATTAGGTCGCACAATGACACCATACAGTATATGAAGAATAATAGTGCATGTACAAAAGTCAAAGATATGCGTACATATAAAACATAGTAAACTTGAGTTACATTCATATGGATTGAAAAGATATGATAGTACACTAACCTTCTTGTACACTTACCTTTCATGCAGTTAAATAGATCCGCTACATCTGTGTATTTATTACTAACTTCATGTAATCTAGGTACAAGCGAGTGTTTGTAATGTTCAGTCCTGGTGTTGTTACATTTAAACAGGATTTTGGAACAGGTAGCTCTCGTAGGTATATGCAATCGAATGAGATTAATTAAATCAGGGCTGTCTATACTACCATTTACAATTTTTAATATAAATATCAAGTTGGAAATAATTCTTCGATCTGAGAGATTTATAAAATTTAGTTCTTTCATCAAGTAATTATAGTTAATATTTTAAATGGAAATACCGAGTTTATAATTAATGTGTATTAGGAATTTATGTTGAATTTTTTCGATTGAATTTGAATGTATTTTAATGAAATATAATATCTTTTCTGGAATTTCTAATTGAACCCCCAGTTCAAAAGACCTCGAACCGCCACTGGTCACACCACAAAGTGCTTTCCGTTAAAATATGTCAAATATTTGCTACACGATAATTTTTCACATTGTAAAGAAATCTGCGGAAAAAAATGCTGAACTCGTTCTGAGAAAGCAAATGAAAATGGATGAACAAGTAACTACAAAAATACGAAGAAAAAACCCGTTTGTCAAGGTTTTGGCACAGTTATTTTTTTCCAGCTTTATCAACGAGCGGAAGCATCAATTTAAATTAAGGTGACACTTATGACGCGTTAATACATGATATGTAACACTAAAAATACGTTCACATTTTACTACTATTGTAAAAAAGAAGCAATTTAGATTTACAACTAACTACAGACTTATTTTTAAATTTGCTTTTTTTTTAAAACTTTTTTACTTATTTAGACGAGTATTGCGACATTCAGAATAAATTTAAATATGTAATTTAGCACTATAAAAAAACATATCGTATACAACACCATATTCTGTTGAACCTGTACAAATTGCAAGTGTGCACCACTGTAGAATTTGGCGGTCACCTTTGGTCTGTAGCACCAAAATACCTGAAAAAAATCCTTGGCTCTGTGCGGAAACGGGCTGTTTGTTCATTTGATAGATTATCGCCAATCTTAACAAACGGACTGCAATATTTGGAGCACAGAAGTCAGTGGGAATGCTGTTCTTGTTCTACCGGTATTTCAATGGAAGATGTTCCGAAGAACTAGCATCATTGATCGCTTCGGCATCGGTCTGTATATATGTCAAACGCGTGATCAACATTTATACACGGTTGTCACGTGAGAACGGGTCGCTTCTACGACTCATTCTTGTCTTCTTTTTTTTTTATTTTTATATGAATACCGCACAGGAGTCCCAACTGCTCCCAACCGTCTGGAGCCAGTGAGACTGACAACTTTAATTAGGGAATGTTGTGAGGCTGAAGGTATATTAGGGAAGGAGAAGGGGAAGAGGAAGGTGGGGAAGAACCTGGCTATTCAGATCTGGTCACCAAACACAGCTAAAAGCCTTTTCCAGCAACGTTTCAATTCTGAATGGTGGTAGGTATTTAACCAGGGCGATACTGAGAGTATCTTCCACTTGTTTCGTTCTTCCTATGTGTAGAGTTTTCGTTTTTTTTTTTCGAAATTATGAACAACTAAAATTTAAAAGAACACCGAATAGTCGTTTTTTCTGAATTAGTAAATCAATAAATGTAATGTATGCAGGGGAGTACAGTATAAGAGTCTCAACTGCCCGAAGTCATCTTGATTATGATATTTATGGCATTCCCAATTGAAGTACGTTGTGAGGCTGAAGGGGGTGATTGGACAATTCGGCACAGTGATAAATCGGCACACTTTTTAGTTTGGGTTGGATTAAGCTTTTTCTTTCGTACTTAAAAAACCGACCGTTTTACCTATGTGCCGAATTGTCATGAAACCGTGAAGAGGGTACATATGATGAAGAGACGGTTCGATAAGTACCTGACTATTCAGATCTGGTCACCAAACATGGCTAAAGCAATTTCATTCAACTTTTACACTTTGAATCGTGTTACCTTACCAGGGCAATACTGAGATTATCTTCCATTCTGGACTCTGGACCAGAGGCGTGCATTCCATACAGGCTCATAAATACCTTACTCACATAAAAATATTAATATTTATAAAATATTGCTATAAATCAATCTATACTTTGAAAAATACGCGAAGCTCCAGGTACAAATCGCAATGCCGCGCTCGCCCCATCGATCGCCCTGCTGATGTGTCAATAAAACTTTGAAAATGTTGGACTTTATTTTAAGAGTATCAAGTGACTTCAATAATATCAATACTATAAAAAACATTGTTTATGTTACTAGTGAGGAGTCATATCGAATATAATGCCACAGTTTCGCCTCCAAATTATGAAGTTCATTCACACTCTATTGAAAGAATCCAACATAAATTCTTGAGATACGTAAATTTTAAATTGGGTATTCCTAGAGAATGCATAGACTGCGATTATCTACTTAGTTCATAAAATTTAGTACAATTATCTGAACGTAGAATTATTTGCGATTTAACGTGTTTATTTAAGATAGTTAATTCAATGTTTTATACCTCTGAACTGTTATATCTGATTGCTTTCCATGTACCTGGTAGGACAAGACAGTACCCATATTATTGTGACAATTCAACTTTATCGTCGCAATATTATTCTCCTATGCGACGGATTCAACATCTGGGGAACAAATACTTTGTTGTTGATATATTTGGTACATCAATGTTACAGTGTAAGCATGCATTAAGTACGGTTTTTTCATCCAGTAGAGTTAGGTTATTTGAAACTATTTAACTCTGGATAAAACCGTCAAATTATGTTGTTTCTTTTTATGTTATCTACTAGCTGGGGTACCCGACTTCACTCACGACAACATTCGAGAGTGTTCTGGGATATTCCCCAATGACGTTCTCGATTCCCTATTCTCGAACATTCCAGAATGTTCCGGGATGTTCTGGAATGTTGTGGAATGCTCTCGAATACTTTTTTTTAATAATATATATTGATTAAAAATAGTTAATTCATTTATTTTGTTTGAATTTTCCATAACCTTCTAGACTCACTGCCAAACTTCGCCACTTATTTCTTAAAGCTTCTAGAACTTTCTCCTTCCATAACTTCCTAGAGCATTAGCGAACCATCCAGAACCTTCTAGACTCACCGACATACTCCGCCACTCCTCCCAGAACTTTCTACAGTTTTATCGAACCTTCTAGAACTATCCGGAAGATTGTTCTTGAAATTTCTGAGGGCGAAACTCCTGCCCTTATATCTTCAAAAGCACGCCCTTTAGGTAAAAACGGGAACCCTTATCCTGGAGGGGGGATGGAGATCTACCACACCATATAACTCCCTTGATCGTACCGGGACTCGTTTCTGAGTTTTTACGGGCCGCACGTTTTTTTTAAACTTTTTTTATAATATATATTGATTGTTCTGCATATGTACCCTTTCAATGTTCCTTTTAATGGCCGTATTAAAAAAAAAAAAAACAGGAACTAAGTATGCAAAATGACATATTAAAATTTTGAAATGTTGGCGGTATTCCACACAAAAAATGCACGTGTTTGCGCAATGCGCATTCAAAAGAAGACTCGTTTGTGTTAGTGTCACAAAAGGCAGTGCCTATCGGTACAAATTGCAAATGTAGCAACCAATGCCATTTGTTGATACCTATTGTTTAGTACAACTTTACTAACGAAATAATTATGTATATATTTTTTTTTAAACCAACTTAACCTAACATAAATGTGCGGTAGAAAAAATGAATGGCTTTTAATATGCCTAAATTAAGCGATTATTTGATATTTGATTTATTTTAGTTATTTGAAACACACATTATTAAACAATAAAATCTGAGAAAGCTTCGAATGCACAACTAACTGATAACAAATCCCGATTTAGGACAGTCAAATTGACAAGTTTAGTTCATATTAAGTGCCATTATACAAAACATAGAAGGGAAAAAAGCTAGTATTGACATAGTATGGTTGACATTTGACGGCCTCCATGGTCGAGGGTAAGGCTCTCGACTATGAATCCGAAGGTCGCGGGTTCAAATCCCGGCGTGCGCAAGTAAATTTTATTGAATTAATTTGTGTTGTTTCACAATTAATTCATTTTAAAATAATATATAGTATATTTGCGCACGTTCCAGAGTGGAAGATACTCTCAGTATCGCCCTGGTGAAAGACCACCATTCAGAATTGAAACGTTGCTTGAAATGGCTTTTAGCCGTGTTTGGAGACCAGGTCTGAATAGCCAGGTATTTCCCCACCTCCCCCTTCCCCTTCTCCTTCCCCTCCCCAATACCTTCAGCCTCACAATTTTCCCCAATTGGGAATGCCATAGTCTCACTGGCTCCAGACGGTTGGGAGCAGTTGGGACTCTTGTGCGGTATTCATGTAAAAAAAAATATATATATATATATATAATATATCTAGAAAAATATATAATAATTAAATAAAATAATAAAAGTATGAACGTACTTATGGATGAGACAAACATATATTATAGGATAATCGATTATGTATATGTGTTTGTTAGGTTCTTGTTTGGTTATGAGGAAAAACAATGAGTTTAAAATTGAGTACTAAAAGAAAAGATAATATTATTGAGTAATATTGATAATATTAAGTTACGTATCACTCAGCTTTATGAGCCGATGACGAATCTCATGGATGCACCCCGAAGGGGGCACAGCAAATAGTTAATAATATATTGAATATATTTTATTCAGTAAGTACCAAAAGTAACTTTAGTAAATTGATGTAGCAGGTAATCCCGTCAAACATCGGCTGAAGCCGGCGACTTGGCATTCTTCACTGTTTTTCCTTCTGCCTACCCTGATGCAAAACTCTGTGCACGCCTCTGATCCTGGACTCTTAATATTCGATTATCTTTGTAAACTTGTTTTTGATAACTTTGTTATATTACGTCTCCGATATGACTCTTACGATTAGAAATATTCGATAAAGCACGTCGATACGTTTTGGAACTGGGCGCCTGCCACTCTGTCGACCGACGGCAGTCCACGTAAATAATGAAATCATTTTCTTCACAATCATTTTAGGAAACTGGAAGGTCTCTATGAATAATTTATACAAAAATCGATATGTAATCTACCCTTGTATTTACAGTTAACTGAATTGATTATTTTTGTGCTCGAATAGCACGTGATGGATGGATGACCTTTGCGGCAGCGCTGTAAGCTCCTTGAATCTGGACGCAGATGTGTCTGGTTCAAAACCTGGAGAAATAAAGTAAAAAGCATACATTTTTCGAAGAATAGTACTTCTAAACGTAGGTTTTTACTTTGTGATGATTTTTGGGAATAGTGGTGCTATTTGTCGATGAAATTCGCGTTATTTTTGGCGAAATTAGCGTTATTGGGTTATTTTTCAGGAAAAAGGGTAGTATTTAGTCATAAAAGTGGTGTTATGTTCTCTTTTTGGTATTTTGCAAAATGACAATACGCGGCGTTTTCGACATTAAGTTGCTACATCCCATATTATGCCTATTCAAGCTTATGAAAACCATCGACAAAGAAATATTTAGAAACATTACTTTCTTATTTTAAAATACCAGGGTATCGCGTGAAAAACTCGAAAATTGGCGGTTATTAACATGAAATTTGCAAATTTCGCGTTATTCGCGTGAAAATTGCGAAATTCGGGTCGCTGGTGATGACATAATTAATTAATTAAGGTGAAATTACTTGTTCGCACCACTTTATTACATATAAAATGTACACCATCTTCTCAACTTTATCAGACATTTTGGGCCTTTGGCATAGGTACTTTCCAAACATCACAATTTCATTAATTCGGTTCATTTAATAGCATTATTATTATTGTTATTTTATTTTTTATTGCTTACTTTCAGTCCATATTTTATCATTTAGTTAATAAAATTTTACAAAGCTAATTAGATAATTTGTAATGTTTTTCTTAGTCCTCCTGACTAGGGGCTCTTGTGCTGAGGCAGACTCCTCTTTGATTTCTTTGATTCAGGTTTTGATAAGATTTTAGAAATCATTTGCGTTGTCTGTTTTTATTTTTTTATTTTTTTTGTTTTAATTATTTTTTTTATGACTGGTGGAAGTGAATTATATGGCTTAGTGGAGAGATATTTATAATTCCTTTTTCCAAAATCAGTTTTAAATTTAGGAATATTCATAATGTCATTTTGGTTCGCTCTTGTATGGTGAAAATTAAGTTTCTACGGTGTTTTGAACTTTTGAAATGTTTGATTAAAACCTTCTTATTCAATTTTTTTTTAAATTTTATGTAATCCTTTTTTTATGAATTATTACATTATTAGTATTTTAGTTTTGTTTATTATTTTGACAGCTGTTTCGACGTTCAAGGCCCTTTTCAAACTATGGTTAGGCCACGTTGAGACGACTTATATATATGATTATGTTTACCCCCACCTAATTTCAATTTTTTTAGTCCCTAAATGATTTTTTACCGGTGAAACCGATTTACTGAGAATATAATTGTGACAATAGATGTCTATTCTTGCAGATACTCACAGAACTTTATTTAAACACAAAAAAATTAATAAAGCATTATTATGCTACTAATAATGTTTAAAGTTAAATTAAATTGCATTTTCAATTAAATTGAGCTTTACATTTGTTAAAACTGCGCAATTATCCATATTCTTAAAGCATGTCATTCGCTGAATGACAGCTGTCATCCGAGAGAACCGGAGTCACAGTTAGGCCAAAAAGTCTGGATAGGGACCATGTCGGATAATGGAATGAATCCGACCCCAGGTGTCCCTGTCCTGCGCTACTTCGGCTGCCTTCGTCCATTGCACTATCCCGGTCTCTCCTTGCACAGCCTGAGGTGAGGAGAAAGCAAATATGAAGGTGGGGAAGTGTCTGAATATCTATATATATATGTTCCTAAACATTGCCAGTCATTCCAAGCTAGTTTTCGATTCTGAACTAGAAAGGGCGCGACTTTAACTACTCCCAACCACAGATCAAATAATGCTTATAGATGCCCTAACACAAACATAAGGGAGGCCAGCTGAGCCTGCTTCCAATTTAAGTAATTAAGAGTATTTAGTTTGACTCCTTTATAAATACTTTATAATTTGTTTACCACAGTCAAAATCACGCCAAACAAACGTGAACGGCAGTGAACTAGGCTGGCGCCAAAATTGATGTCACGTGTCCTTTGCCTCCAGCCGGCTAAATTGTACGTTAAGGCAAGTCTATTCATTCTGACGTCAGTGACTCGCAACCTTTTTTTTGTCCACCACCCCCTAACTTATTTCCGCATTATGAAATTCCTCAATTAACGGGGAGAGTTATTATTTATTAATTCAAAATAATGATCATATTATTTTGCCATACGATAAACATGGTGTTTTTAAAGAGAAAAATATTAATTACTTTTTTTTTTAAATTGCATGGGATTAGCAGTTATCAAAATAAAATAAAAAAATATTACACATTTCTGACCGCTCTACGCATGTTTTACAAAACATTTAAAAACTTGAATATCCTTAAAAAATGCTGTGAAGGTTTTTCTTTAACATGCCGATAAGATAAATTAAAAAAAAACAGCGTGTAGAATTCTTTCATAAACACCACGCAACATATTTTTTTTTTTTTTACTGCGGATTACAAATTTTTTAAAAGTTTATTTACAAAAACGTAACGAGAAAGAATTAAAAATATTTTTCTCCACATTAAAAATCATATTCATATTTTAAATATTTTGTAAAACATACAATAAGACGGTCAGAAAAGGTAATATTTCTGATTAGATTTTGATAAATGCTAAGCCTATATAAATTTACAAAATATTTAATAAATATTTTTCTATTTAAAAACATTATGTTTATCGTATTGCGTAATGATACTATCAATATTTCGAAATAATAAATAATTCTTCTCCGACAGCCCTCTCCCCCCTTAAGGGGTGTTATAGTTCCACGGACAATGAGACATTAATATTTACATGCTACATGTCAGTATGGAACGAATACAAAATAAATTCACTAAGTTTCTCCGGTTCAAATAGAACAATAATTATCACTGTGCACTCCAATCTCTGAAACTACGGCGAACGGTAGCCGACACTATTCCTGTATAAAATCTTAAATAATAAAATAGATTGCCCTAAACGTACTCGCCACACCAAACTATTTTACACATTAAACAGCAAAATAAACGTTGCAGCAAATTCACCAATTTCCCGTGTTCTCCAAACATTTAATAATCTTAGTCCCAACCTAAATCTCGACATATTTTTTGACTCCCTATCGTAATTTAAGAAAAATATTACTCCTAACATCAATGCGCAATCACAACTCTCCAACACATAGCACTATTCAGACACATACACGCTCACACACAGAGACACATACACTTAACACTGTACACATTTTTCATACATCTTTTTATCTTTACCATGTATCATTCCCTAGCATTGTACTAACCCTGCCCGGTAAAATGTATATAATCACTTACTCGATATTATATAGATACATGACATTGGTACCGATCCTTCTAATAATTTTCTAAAACCTTGTAATTTGTACACCACTCATTTTATACATGTACTGTTTGTTTGTAAAAAAAAAAAAAGTAAAATATGTATTTTTTTAAAAACATAGACTTTCAAAGTAATAGTTAGAATGGCCCATACAAAGGTCGGTATTCCCGAATATATATCCAAGCATTTAGCTGCAGCAGAAGCACACACATGTTTAATATATATTACCATACACGCATTGTATACAACACGTGTTCTTACTTTAATTCTATTTCCACCCCCATCAGCTGTTTTTACTAACACTCAATGCAGTGGCGTGCACGGAGTTTTTACTCGGGATAGGGCTGTAGGAAAAACAGTGAATTAATAGATATTTAAAAAACTTAGGGTAGTTAACAAATATATATATATATATATTTTATTTACGAATATTAGTAACAATAAGGATAATCAATGTTTTTGGAAATTTAAAATGCACTTGGAAGCACAGGCTTGGGTGAGTTCACCGGTTCATTGGCAATCCATTGTTTCGTGGCGATTTTAAAGTGACTAACTAACTAACACGCCGTTTCCCCGCAGGGGTAGGCAGAGAGGACGGACCGCCAAACAACTCGATCTTGGCATACACTTCTTGCTTCATTCACTTTCATACAACGTCTCATACATTCTCTTCTGTTATTCCGACTTCTGACATGGCCCAACTCAAGTATTTGATCCACTTGATCGTGCCATGTCTTCCTCGGGCGTCCTCGGCTTCTTCTTCCACTCACATTCGCGTCATATATTCTCCTTCCACTCCTATCTTCGTTCATTCGCTCTACATGCCCAAACCATCTAAGCGTCCCTTTCTTGATCTTGCTCACTACGTTTACATCAGCCTTGCATTCTTTACCAATCTCAACATTTTTCATACGATCATAACGATTTTAAAATGACTTATATTTATAATATATTTCTTAGAACGGAAAGTCCCACGGACGCTGAATTAAAAACGCACGTATGGGATTCATTTGCGAGTCACCCACGAGCAGTATTAATACGAACGGGTGGTTTTTTAGCGCGGGATTATGAATAGCGTGCTGTTTTAATTGTGGTAAAATTATTTTAATTAATTCTTGTGAGAATGCACCGCACAGACGCACTTTAGAGAAGGCCGCCACTGCTAACATTACTCATTCGCAAGCTAAGCGGTACAAAGCTCTAAGCTCTAAAGCTCTAAAGCTAAGCCGCTAAAAGCTTGGGTTGCATCAAACTATCGACTATTTCGGGCCACGTATTGCAGACATTGGTTTATCCCTACCGGTGGCAGTGAATCAATTAGTTCTGATTCACCAGAGTCGAGTGAAATGATTCGTTTGATTCATCGGATCTGTATAAAACTTCGTGTTTTATGATATTTATTTGCAGATATGTTTTGATTTGCCCTCAGTAGTGACGTCCTCCATGGTCGAGGGGTGGGGCTCTCGACTACGAATCCGAAGGTCGCGGGTTCAAATCCCGGCGAGCGCAAGTAAATTTTATTTAATTTATTTGTGTTGTTTCACAATTAGTTAATTAAAAATAATATATAGTATATTTGCGCATGTTCCAGAGTGGAAGATACTCTCAGTATCGCCCTGGTGAAAGACCACCATTCAGAATTGAAACGTTGCTTGAAATGGCTTTTAGCCTTGTTTGGTGACCAGATCTGAATAGCCAGGTATTTCCCCATCTTCCTCTTCCCCTTTTCCTCCCCCTCCCTCTACCATCAGCCTCACAACATTCCCCAATTGGGGATGCCATAGTCTCACTTGCTCCAGACGGTTGGGAGCAGTTGAGACTCTTGTGTGGTATTCACATAAAAAAAGTAATACGTATTGCAGACAGAGTCGACGCGACAACTGTTCCCACAGAGGCGCATTGCTTGCATATTGCATGTTTCTAACTTTAGTTCAGAAAATTAAATTCTAGTGAAACTATAAAAAACTTTTCGAATGCGCACGTACCTATACCTTATACCTTGATGTTCCGTTTTCGCTAAAAACAATAAGTAAGCGTGAGCATGACAAAGGGCTGTTTCTCAGTGACGTTTCGCAGGGATATCACTGTCGGAAGTGTGTATATATATAAACAAGAACTGAAGTGTGTTTTGTTTGTAAAAAAACTAATCTTGTTATTCTGCAGGGGGCACTCAAAAATACACACTTTTTGGTCTGCTGACGCAAGAAATACTACTAACGAGTTATCTATAAATTCTACACTGGTAGTTCGGAAAATGTATAGGGTTTCCAATTTGCGAAAGTTCTTAGACTGTGAGCTTTATTTAGATATATTTTGAAATTATAAATATTTGGAATTAAATAAAATTTTCAAATGAATGATTATTTGTTTCTTCTTTTAGAAATAGTAATAGTCGTCACAAGGCATTACTTTCGCTGTCAAATCAATTATGGCACACAAATGACAAGCAAGAATTCACAACTCCATAACTTTATTTACATCAGCTAGTACTGTATAAAAGTAGAATACAAACAACAAAAACGATTGATAGAAGACGTCGTGTCTTCGAAACCTACTTGCATGGTACGCGTGCAGTTCCGTCGAGTTGTTGCGAGCAGCAGCCTTTGCGTGATGATAACCACCTCCGATAGCACCAGTCACGTAGTTGCGATTTCTTTCCTCCACGTCTTTCCGTCAATCTCCACCTGTATTATCAGTAGTTATTGCCAGGTAATCTTTTATTTGTCTCCCTTAAAAATGTGTCCAAGATATTTATATTAAAATGACGATAAGTTATTTTATATATTTTTATTTTTACATAATAAGTAATTTTTCCAACTGAGAAAAAGGTCACCGCTCAGCCATACATTCCGGAGCCCGGAGTGCAGCTGTTTTTCATCAGTGCCTCTAGAAATCAGGTAAAGTTATATTATACACCTTACATAAAAACTCGATACTTAAATTAACTGAAAACAAAAATAATCTAATAATATGAAATTACAAAATCACTAAGACAAGTATCCATTTCATTATTTATCAATAATGATGTTGTGCGGCTGACTGTGCATTCAACTTGTGCATCATTCCCTGCAGTACTTCTCGAAGCACTGCAGCGATGTCGATCTTCGAATAGATTGTGATATTTCATTCCAAAGTTTTTTTTTTGAGTAATAGCTGTAACTACCCTCAGATACAGTGGTTTGATGTCTTGATATGTAACTTTAACTGCCGTTCTTCCCAACTTTTCGAATGATCAATCTGAGGGACCGATCACCCAAAGTGTCTTGTTGAGAATTCGCTCTGTCTGCCTGTTTCCGAGTATTTTTTATCCTAAATTATCTCTGGATGTGCCGGCTCACTTTCGTGGTCTATAAAATAGTGCCCGCACACTTTAATAGACGTACATTTGACGTTTCTCTTTCTTGAAAAATACGACAAAACATAGCTTGTAATGAATTAAGTTAGGTTCTCTTCAGTTTTATTTAAAACATAAAAAAATATGTGTTTTGACATTTGGTAACGGAAATAAATCTTTCTCATTCAATATTTGATACGCGATAAATAGATCGCGAACCAATAATGATGTTTGACATTTCACTGACATATATTCACCCTGTTGACAATCTTTATAATTGAGCGGAACTTAATCCACAAAAATCGATATCCTAAAATGATTGTAAATTTGATCGACAATTTCGTTGGGAAGAGCGTATTTGTGCATTTGAACAGTGTTGAGTCAAAAATTCGGCGCATCAGTTTCTCAGTAGGGTTGGGAAGAACGGTCGTAACGTTGTCTGAATTCTAGGAGGCACTGCAGAAAACCAGCTGCACTCAGGGCTCCGGAATATATAGTTGACCAGTGACCTTTTAGTCAATTACTAAAATTAAATACTATATAAAAATAAAAATGAAATGTTTTATTATTATTAATCTGCGAATTGATGCAAAATCATGTGTTTTTGGTTTGAAAATTTGATGGCCTAGAAATATTATAGATGATTTAATTAAATACTGCAAGTATAACACACCTTGGCCTATGGTTTAATCGGGCATTTTTTTGGCGATTCTTTTTATAAGCCTGGAAAAAAATAAAATATCAAACAAAACAAAAAATGTTTAAAGTGCAAAATCTCCTACTTACTAACCCCTTTTCGGATATTGTCATATTGTTCATGGTGGAAAATTAAGTTTTTTTTAAAACGTTTTAATATTTATGCTTTAGCTTTACAAATTAAAATAAAACACGCATTTTTAGTGATGGTTTTTTTTGGGTAAATCGAAACATGCGGCTTGTGTTAAGCGGGAATTTCAACCTTATCGCCACCTACATAAGGAGTGCGTGATTTCGTTAGAATTTTACGAAGTGGATCCCCGTTTTTTTTTAATAGAATTTCGTTTTGACGGATTTTTCATAATGGAAATTTTTCCTTTGCAACTCTTCTACGAACCTTGCTGAATGAGCAATACCTAAGTACGTACTATTATTAGACCATTAGGCAGTCTACCGTATTATGCTATTACAATAATCATCGCCCAACCAAGTCCTTTAGTCATGTTTCTTCCTGTAAATTATACAGTTAAGTAGTTCGTAGTCATTCAACTTGTCAAGTGTCAACTTAAAAAGTTGAATGACTCGGTCTTGACGTCACTGACCGAAATAGAGTTTGTTGAATAAAATGACGTTCTGTTCGTAATTTAAAATTCGCACAGGGCTCGAATTAGTACGAAGATTCCAGGAAAACAGCTCTGGCTCCAGGAATAAAACCGCACTTTTACGATTATTCACCTCGATAAAGTTATTTTTGCGGTTGATACGTTGTAAATTGAGCGAGAGGAAGCTGTATTTATATGTGTACCGGCTAAAGTACACGGCGTTACCCGGAGTTTTGTAGTAATGTTTTAAGGTTGTGATGTGTTTCCCCCACCCCTACGCATACCCTCACACCACCCCGCGGTCACCCATAAGGCAATGCGTCTAAAGTGTTAGTTCTTAAGCTTTCTTGAACTTCTCGAACGATGAGATCTGGCATCATAAAATTTGCACAGCTGAACTATTTTCTGCTCGCAACGTCGTTTTCATCGTGAGATATGATGATGGTTCTCTTAAACATCGATTTATTTGTTACTAGCTGAAGTACCCGACGTTGCCCGGGGTTGTGAATAGGTTGGAGTAAATTTTTACGATTGTGTACAAACTTTCATCAAGAAGTAGCATGGATGGGGGTGGTTTTTCGAAATCTCGTGTAGACAGCGACCTTCCTCTCGTTTTGAAGGTCAAGTGTGCAAAATTTCATCAAACTCCGAATAAAACTAGATTTGTATGCAAAACAAACAAACACTGCCCCGGCACTCTTCTTTATATATTATATGTGTAGATTTTTGTGTTTGTTACATTTTTAATCGATTAAAATACCACCAAATAAGAAGCCTAAGATTTACACATCTCGCGATCACAAAATGGGTAATTATAGCACATTTTTCTAAATGCATTTGACTGTATTTTACGGATTAAATACAATCTCCACAATGGTGACGATGAAATGTTTTAATTTTGTTATGAAATATTTTTCCCATAAGCATTGGAATCGCGGGAATTGAACCCGCGACCTGTTGTCTAATACCGCCAGCGCTACCTCTAATCTACTCTCCACGCCATCATTATCATCAATTGTTTCTGAAGAAGTCCACGACATGCTATTATATTGTTTCATTATTATATTACAAAGAATTTGGCGATTAGATAAAAAGAAATATTACACGTAATCTTGTACATTATAATTATATGCTGTTTTTTAATGTTTTTCCTGAAATGTTGATAGACTAGGGCCGGTTTTATAACCACCCGTTCGTAACATTTGGTCTAACGCCCGATTTCCCCGTTTTATAAACGTTCGTCAGATTACTGGTCGTTTGACAGCTGTCAGTTGTTGTTTGTGAACTATTTTAATTAAAGGGACAATAAACTATCGTCCTATATGTATACAATCAGCACTCCCAAAAATTTTTGAATCCCTTGTTCTCGACTTAATTTATCCATCAATACTCAAAGTAATTGATAAAAAACAACACGGGTTCGTCAGTGGAAGATCAACTACTACTAATCTATTACTTTACCAAAACTATATTACGGAATCCTTCACGAATAAAAAACAAGTTGACAGTATCTATACAGACTTTTCAAAAGCTTTCGATAAAGTATCCCATAAATTATTACTTAGAAAATTATATGCACTAGGACTGAGAGGCAACATGTTGGATTGGTTCTCAAGTTACTTATCTAACAGAATCTTGTTCGTCAAAATTAAGTCTTTAAAATCTAAGGTACTTAATGCAACTAGTGGTCTGCCGCAAGGAAGTCATCTCGGTCCCATTCTATTCCTAATATTCATTAATGACATAATAACCTGTTTCGACAATGTAGAAGTTCTACTTTTTGCCGATGATATTAAACTATACAAAGAAATATCCAATATTAGCGACTGCATAATCTTACAGTTAAACATCGATAAATTACATAATTGGTGTATCGCTAATAACTTATTTCTCAACGTTGATAAATGCAAGAAACTGACATTTTGTCGAATCAAAACCCCGTTATCATTTAACTACGCTATAGATAACAAAATCTTGGAAAAAGTCAACGAAATTAGTGATCTCGGAGTTTTGTTTGATACACAATTAAATTTTGTAAATCACATACAACAAATAACTAATAAAGGTATGAAGACATTGGGATTTATAATTAGAACT
Organism: Halesus radiatus; assembly: GCA_022606495.2. Lineage (NCBI taxonomy): Eukaryota > Metazoa > Arthropoda > Insecta > Trichoptera > Limnephilidae > Halesus > Halesus radiatus. The sequence goes on from JAHDVE020003271.1 coordinate 61,243, forward strand.
ATCAAAGACTTTGATTCGCTGGAAGTTATAAAAATCGTATATTTGTCATTAGTGCGCAGCATATTAGAATACAATTCAATAGTGTGGTCCCCATACTATATCATTCATATAAAAAATATTGAACGCGTGCAGCGCAAATTTTTACGTTTTATTAACTTCAAACTACACATGCCAATACAACACATAAACTATACATTCTTGCTAAATACACTCAAAATACATACTTTAGAAAACAGAAGAAAAATAACAGACTTAACTTTTTATTTAAAATTATTTATTCCTTATTAGACTGTTGTGAACTCCTGCAACTAATCAATTTCAAAGTACCTCATCGACAAACTCGGCAAAATATGTTATTCTGTAACAATAATTCTGGGACAAACTACCAAATGCATGCACCCATTTCTCGTCTACATATACTTGGAAATAAATTCACCTCTGCTATAGATATATTTAACATAAGTTTAGACATGTTTAAAAGATACCTGAACGATATTTTTATGTTGCAACAATTATAAGAACATCGTATAAGAGCTATTGTTTAATTATTATTTTTTTATATATATTATCTTTATACTCATCTACAATCCAAAAACTTGTTCCTCTTTTTTTCTTTCTATGTATCATATACCAGATTATGTATTATGCAATTCCATACATTTTTACATCATCCGAAATATAAAAACACAATGATTTTTTTTCACAATGTCATGCACTCATATTATAAGAGTATTATATTATGCACTTGTGTATTATGTATCATGTAGATCAGGCTATTAATATTTTTATTAAAAAAAAGTAGTATCTACAAATTAAAAACCTTTCCCTTTGTAACTTCTCTGTGGCATGCACTTATACATTATTATACCTTCATATATATTATAAATATGTTACACTTATATACCAACTATGCATCTTGTTATTTTTTTTTAAGTTCTGTACACATAATCATTTTAATGTTAAAATATGTAAAAGCCCTTTGGGGCGTTAATGAATGAATAAATATTTAATTTGCATTTGTGAAATGGATTTCTTATCGAGCAGTGAAAGTGAATGGCAATTATTCAAGATTAAAAACGGACGGATAATGGTCTGTTAACGAAACGGTTCGTTACGTGACAGAAGTTTGGTAGTTCGTTTATAAAACTGGCCCCAAACCCCACGTCGTCGAATACACAGATGAAACTGGTCTGTCGGTGCGGCTCTTGGAGAATTCCGTACAGCCATGGAAATTCTGAACCTTCTTTTGACAAAATTATATTATAAGATACGTGAACGAAGATATTTTGCTATTATTAGTAGAGTAGAAGAAACAGGTCTGCCGACAGCCTTGGACTTCCGCCAGGCAGCCAGATTTAAAGTTCCTATCAGTAGGTATATTTTAAAAGGTAGCCTGTAAATTTTCTTCTTGAGTCGCTTCCTCATTGCTGAGGATCGTGACCCCCACTCCAATCTCCCTCGTGTACAAGGCTCCTTCATTCCTCGCGATCCTGCGCTGCATGGAGAGCCAATGACACCGACGTTTCGGACGCTGCGAAATTTGGTCACTCCAATGTATTGGTGACCTTCCACTTAATGAGCTTCTCCGGGTTGGAGTTCTCGGTTTGGCGAGCAACGTGTCTAAAGAATCTGAGGATACGCTGTAGGCAGACAGTTGGTAGCCTATTGAGGATGCCAAGCTCTCCCAGAATGGATGTATTTGTGTGTCTGGCTGTCCACGGGAAATAATTTTCCACCCATCACAACATTTCGAGGGCGTTTATCCGTTTCTTTCGCTGGCGCTGAGTGTCCATGTTTCCACACCGTTAAGGGGAAAATCAGCGCCCAGATGAGTCTTATCTTGGTGGTCTTCGTTATGCTTCTGTCACTCCATATATTTTACAATTTGCTCATGGCGTCTTTTTCATGCAAATCCTTCTTTTCACTTCTGTTTCACACCCTCCCTCGTCACTAATCTAGGTATATGAAGTTATTCCCCGTTTCTTAATCTTTAAGAGCATTTGTTCTTACAAAGGTGTTTGCCCTGTCAATCGCCATTAGTTTTGTTTTGGCTTTGTTGATCAGTAGACTTAGATTACGGTTTTCTTCTATTTTAGTAAGGAGGTGATTCATTTCTTCAGAAGAGACGATGAGGGTAGTGTCATCTGCATTGGAGATTTTTTGGCCAGTCTTTAGATAGTATAGAAAACACTCGTATAGATGACGTACCCCCCCTTTAGCACTCCAAATAAGTTATTGCAATTGAACGCTGTCTGCAGCATGATCTCATTAGTCTGGCCAAGTTTTGTGATCATCTTTGGCGTCTTGAATGCTGTTAGTCTCTTTTTTTATAGCAATGGCGGCTCTATTTTGCACATCCCCTGCATGCATAGGGAAGATCGTCTGTAAGTGGCTTCACCACAGTTTGATAATGAATTCGGAAGGCCAAACAGCTGTCACTCATAATAATAATAGTTATTATTCGATTTCAAAAACTAAAAAAATAGTCTTAACCGCCCGTCCTTTGGTTTATTATTCAAAAAGGAGGTAAAAAAACATCGGGTTTTTATTCATTAGATTTCGCAATAACAGTACGTGTGTACTATATACCAACTTATATAGGAGAGACGAAAATGCCCGAACGCATCCGCTAGCTTCGGCTGACCTCTAAATACTAAACGCGATGACTCAGGAACAACCTTAATATATATAAATGTATACAAATGTTTTGTGTGTTTCGGGTATAGTTTTTTTTGTATCTGAACGTACGGGATACGTCTTGTTCCGTTCGGGCGATAATAAAGGGGTCGTATCACGTATGTTCGTATGGGTAGGGCGGTTAATAATAATATACAGAAAAGTCACGTACACTTCAACCGGGTTGTCACTATATGATCTTAAAATTTACAAAACTATTACCAATCTCAATGACTGTTACGTATTGCAATTGAATCTTGATAGGCTACAAGAGTGGTGCATTCGTAATGAACTGTTTCTGAATATTGAAAAATGTCTAACTATAACTTTTTTTCGAATTAAAAATCCCCTCACGTATCGATATAGCATTAACAACATTCACCTAAAAAGGGTTGAGCAAATAAAAGACCTCGGTATAATTTTTGACAGCAAACTAACTTTTATTCCCCACATTAATGAAATAACTAATAAGGCCATGAAATGTTTGGGATTTATTTTGAGAACAGTCAAAGATTTCAAATTAATTAACTCCTTTAAATTACTGTTCACTGGATTGGTGAGAAGCAATTTGGAGTATAATTCGACAATCTGGGCTCCATTTTATAAGATTCACCAACAAAAAATTGAGAGAGTGCAGCATAAATTTCTTCGATTTATTAATTACAAGTTAGGTATTCCAATCGAAAATCTTAATTATACGTTTTTAATGAAGCTACTTAACCTAAGCGATTTATCATCTAGGCGCACAGTGAGCGATTTAGTATGTCTCTTCAAAATAGCAAATGGCAGATTGGACGCCCTGGATTTAACGAGCCTTGTTACCCTGCATGTACCCACCCGAAACACGAGACATACGGCTCTGTATAACAATCCAGCGTCTTCAAATAATTATTTCGTGAACTCTCCTATTCAAAGATTGCACAGACTTGGTAATGAGTTCAGTTCGATTGATGTTTACCGTTACAACACTGTGTCCAAGCTAAAAATCAGTTTATTTCAATGTTTTTATTAAATTTATTAAGTTTTTTGTTTTTTTGTTTTTCATATGCATCGTTTTTTATTGCAATTTTTATTATGTTATGTTTCTGCAAAACACCCAATCAGGTATAATAAAGGCATGCTGTTTTGTAAAAACGTATATTATAAACTGTTCATATTTTACAACGTCATATTAATTATAATTCTGCTGCCTTTATTACCCACCTATTGCGCTGAAACTAGCTACTTAAATAGTATCTACCTTCTCACTTCTTTTATACTTATGTTATTATATTATGCACTAAACTACTTCTTATACTCTTTTGTACAACCTGCTGTTATAATGTAACCACAGGATAAACTATTATTCATTGTGATAATTACGCTGTAACTACATACTGTTATATTGTATCTACTTACTTCTTTTACACCTATTTATTATTTTATGTGTACATTATTGTATTCCCTTGTAAAACTATGTGATAAATGTATCAACATGTAAAAGCCTTCTAGGCGTGAATAAATAAATAAATATCCAAATTCCATATAACCGGGTTTTACTGTAATATGAATATACGATATAGAAAAGACACCAATAAATGATTTTTGAAAATTTTTTTGTTAACATTATGTTCTTATTTGTTTCAGATCCTCATCCTAAAATGCTCATCTGCCGTCTGGTCCTAGCGCCAGAGATGCCGCGATAAAACCCCTGCCAACGAGCCCACCAATGGAGCATAGGAAGTTTAAGATGAACGGATCCCAAACCTTCCCCTCACCCTCTCCTTCTCCCCACCCAGACTGCGCCAACAACAACGGAGGGAGCACACCCGCCAACAAGGTTTCAAGGTTAGAGGGGTAATATAACTGCATGAATTTATTACTTTCGTTTTCATCTCATTATTTGTAGTCTGTGATCTAGAACCTGTCACTTATTTCATTCTACACAAATCCTTCGATAATTTTACGATTCCTTCCATTTTATTTTTTTATTAGCTGTTCAACCCTTGGATTTGGTTTCTTGTATACCCACCTTATTACCTGTAAATTACTTTCATATTTCCTTTTAATGTACTGAATAACCCTACCTAGTTTAACCCTTAATATTTCTCTTATTTACAATCAAATATATGAAGAAAAACAATTAAATCGATGTTTTAGAGTCTCGCCATCATATCTCACGATGGAAATGACGCTGGGAGCTGAAAATACTTCAGTTGTGTAAATTTCATGATGCCAGAGCTCATTTATTCGAGTGTTTTAAAAGCTTACGATCTTTGATACTTAAGGTTTGCACGCTTCCAATATTTGCCGCTGAAACGACACAAATACGTTTTTGTATGAAATATTTCTTAGAATTAAATGTTTCATAGGTGCTGAATTCATATAGCACGTATGGGATTCATTTCTGACTTGCTCTCGCTCACTAGTGATTTTTCACCACGGATTTTGAATAGCGCGCTGTTTAAAAATTGTGATAAAAGTCTCATTTTCTTTTTATTCGAGTTTATAGAAAACCGCCACTGTTTCAACGTGTCACTTCGGAGCGACCTACAATATTTTCACCCGACTAATCAAAACTTTTACCTTCATCCAGGATACCTCAACCCCGCCCTCTTCGCTTATCCGAATCCGGCGACTCCGGACTCGCCTCCCCCTCCTCCAGAGGGCCCATGTCCCTCTCCAGGGCCGGGTCCCGCGAGGACATGCAGCCGCCGCCCCAGCAGCTGGTGATGCCGCCCCAGCAGCTGATGGGGCAGGGCGGCTGGGAGCAGCGGCAGGGCTGGGCCACGGCGAGCTCGCACGCAGAGCGGTGGAGAGCCAGATATCAGGAGGCGGATAGAAAGTACAAGGGACTGCTGGTTAAGAATGAAAAGGGTGAGTTTTATTTTATATTTTTATAAAGATATGAAAACTTTCTTAGGGCCCTTTTCCGGCTCTTTTAAAGGATAAGTCATTGTCCTTATCCTTAAAAACTTTTTTTCTTAACTGCTGTTCCGGTTCTCTCAAATGACAGCTGTCATTGCAGTTCCTTACTTCCTGTGCTAAGATTGTTTTAATCGAACATTTCAAAATATCTATGCTAAGAATGTTTTATTTAAACATTTCTAAATATCTATGCTAACACTGTTTTAATCGAACATTTCAAAATATCTATGCTAAGAATGCTCTAATCGAACATTTCAAAATATCTATGCTAAGAATGTTTTATTTAAACATTTCTAAATATCTATGCTAACACTGTTTTAATCGAACATTTCAAAATATCTATGCTAATAATGCTCTAATCGAACATTTCAAAATATCTATGCTAAGAATGTTCTAATCGAACAGAACATCATCTCAGTATCGCCGTGGTAAAAAACCACCATCCAGAATCCAAACGTTGCTTTAAATTGGTTGTAGCCCTGTTTGGTGATCCGATCTGAGTAGCCGGGTACTTCCCAAATGTCATCTTCCTCATCCCCTTCCACTTCCCAATCCCATAAACCTCACAACATGCCTTCATGAATTGGGGAGGCAGTAGACCCACTGGCTGCGGACGAGTGCGGTGTTCACATTTAAAATGGAAATCCGAAGAAGCGAGATCAGGAGAATAGGGCGGATGTGGAATAATCTTGAAACTGAGCTATAGAACTAGAATAGCCTGTTTTGTAATGTTGGCAGGTCAATAGTATTCTCCCCGTAAACGGCACAAATTGTTTTAGCGACCTCCGGTGCCTTAAAAAATTCTATTCCAAACATTTTAATTTTTCTAACTGGTTAGTCCTCGATCTGCCCAAGGTTGTAAATCTTGGACTTTTAAATGGATCGAATGAGTCGACAAAATCTTGACGCTGATGGGTGATTGTTACTCTTTAGATAAAAACACTGTCGATGTTGACACTGATTATATTTGTTTAAATATCTCTACAGGAATTAAAGAAGGCTATTGTTTACCGAGAATTTCATGAGAAAAGAAGAATGAATTATGCAGTTGATGTTATTTACAACTTTTTACATTTTAATCCGTAGAAAGGTATAACGACTTGAATTTGGGAAACTCTCTGTTTTGGCTGCATTTGCTGCGCTGATGCAGAACTGATATCAACTATAAGAGTGCAAGTCATATAAATTAAGTTGATTGAAACAAAGAATAATATTTGATGAAAAATGTAGACATCTATAAGGAAGTGACTTATCTTTTTTTTTCATTTTGAATTTGTATACCTCTAAAAAAACACCCAAGATGATTTTCAAAATAAATTTGCACAATTTGCTAGCGCTGTTCTGACGTCAGTCTATTCATGTTGAAATGGCAAAACGTACTGACTACAAATCAGCTGTCAACTGTCAAATTGAAAATCTGTAGAAACAATGTTGCCAGTTTAAAAACCAACCCTCTAAAAAAACACCCTTTATAATACGTACGAGTATATAATAAAATTTATATATTCAGAATCGGCGTTTGCTGATCTATATGAATATGTATTTTTAAAGCCATTATATTTTTCACTGGAGTTCCTTATTGAAGTGACATTGACATGTCCCAAAAATCTTTACACTTTTACCTTGTAAATTAAACACGTTAGGAAATGCATCGCCCGCGTTACAGTGCCATTATTCCTTGTAAGGAAAAAATCATTATAATCAACTTGTCTCGTCAAATCACAAATCCTAAACCGCCTTCGCTTTTATCAATTATCATCAATAGATCAATTAGCAGCTACCCGATATGTACTCTATTCGAGTAGGACACGGAACGAAATACAGAAACAAGTCTTCCTTAATTCGGTGGAGCCATTAGTCGCCATTATGGAGCGGTTTTTAAATGCCAACTACAAATTATTATCACAAAGCCGCCACCTCCATTCATTAAACAGCCGTACACGGTGTATGGAAACTCCTGCTAATTTTTTTTTTTTTTTTTAAAGTTAAAAGAAAAATTTTATTTCACTTTCTTAACTTAACTACATAATTAATTACTTACATACATGCATATTAACATATTTTAATACTTATATTATATATCATATTACTTAATATTGCATTATATACCTTACATATTATTCCTATATTACATTGTTATTTTGCTCACTTATTTTGAAATTAAACAATTTTTTTTAAATGTTACTCGATGCCCTGTTTTCATGCTATCGGGAAGCAGATTGTACGAGTATATATTCGTGTATATATATATATATACACCATCATGACCTATGTTTCTCTCACCACTTTCAGTTATTACTGTAACTGATGTCTTAACATCGGAACAAAAAGATTTGCAAATACCCTTTTAATCATATTTCAAAGGAAATTGACAGTGTGTACGTCACAGTGTAATTTAATTGTGATTTGTATACAAAATAGTAAACAAAAATTGAGGGCACAGCAAACGTTTAAAGTTTTTAAATGGCAACACAAAGATGGCTCCTAGGAAAATGTAAACTAATGTAAGAAAATGTAAGTCACTGACGGCAGAATTGATAGACTTGTCCTAGTACGATTTCGACGGCTGGAGGTAAATGTCACGTGACACCTATTTTGGCACCAGCTTAATTCTCCGCCGTCCACGTTTATTTCACGTGATTTTGACTCCGGTAATCAAATTACAAAAAAAATTATAAAAAGGGTCAAACTAAATACTCTTTTTGCACGAAGTATTTGCTTGGGATCGTGACCTATGAGAATATCGCTTTGCTCTTCGACCGTCGAATTCTGTCAAGTGGATTTTAAACGCGGAATTTTAACGCGCTGATAATGTTCTTATATTATAATGCAAATTAGTCTTATTTTTCCTATTTTTAACAGGATTTCAATGCACAATCACTATTTAGAGAATACCGCCACTGCTCTCCGGGGTCTTTCAGTCCTCATGGTCCTGCGCTGCGAGGAGAGTTGCGGACACAGATGCTTCGGACGCCAATTATGTTTTTTTTAAATTATTATTTACGGACCGATGTTACACAGAATACATAATACGAAATGAGATAAACAAGAGCTACAGAAGAAGAACAGCACATACATAATACATGAATGAAGCAACAACAAAAAGAGGACAAAACAATCCTTTTGAGAGAACATTCAAGACAAAGCCTGATCAAAGTTTTAGTAGAGTCCATGATTTTAGACATTCTAAATGATAATCTTCGAGTTCTAATTTCGTAAAGCCCGACAAAAATCATTCAGACTGGTTCCAAAAATGTCAAGGCCCTGATTTGAGTTAACAAGTCTCGACATTCTGGACAGTGGAGAATGGTACCCATAATTAGTAGTGTTTATTGAGGAAAAGCAATTCATTGTTTCTTAGTCTACGACTTGGAATGTTGAAGCGAATAAGTTGCAACAAAGAAGGTGTGTCAATAATACAACTCATTATTTTGAAAATGCAAATGAGGTCAAAGTAACGATGAAATGTTTATGGTTTATTCAATTTCATCGTAGGAGTAATCGCCTCCTTCTAGTCCTAATCTCCATGCAATTCCATGTAAGAAGCGGTGTTGTACAGATTCAATATGATGAATATGAACAGCATAGAAAGGAGACCAAATGACACTGGCATATTCAACATGAGTTCCAACGCATCGATGATCGTCCTCTGCTTCCTCTGCATTCATCACTGTATTGTCTTCCTCTTATTTCTTCGGATATGCCAACTTCTCTACAATTATTTTCTAGATTAGTTAACTAACTAACTAACCATCACTCCGTTTCCCCGCAGGGGTAGGCAGAGAGGACGGACCGCCAAACAACTCGATCATGGCATACACTCCTTGCTTCATTCACATTCATACATCGTCTCATACATTCTCTTCTATTATTCCGACTTCTGAAATAATATAATTTTATTTCTAAGTTAGTAATATTTAAAAATATAATTTATATTCCGAGAGTTTCCACGCGCCGTGTACCAATTTCCCAATTCACCCATATACTCGTAAACAGTCGAGCAACGAGAGAGTAACTATATTAATTGCCAACACGGTTCAGATGACGTCACAGCTCAAAACGCAGTTGGCACCACATACAATATTGTTACCTTTAGTATAATTATAATGATATATCTCTGCACATAACGAGCGAAAGTCTGCCATTGTGTTACAGTGTAGTACAGCCGCAGTTGGTAATGTGGGTATTGCGAGAAGAACGGGTTTCCCACGAGAGCCTGCTTCACTGTTTGTTAGGTTATTTCTTACTTTGGCAATCTCTCGTCTCTTGGGTATTATCTGCATATTGTGAAGGCACTTGCAACACTTGCAATGTTTGCTGTGATCGAAAAAGATTCAACCACATTATATATTGTGTACAACACACGCCATGGAAATTGAGCGTCATAAGCGGGGCACCCTTAAATTTAAAAGAGTTATTTAGTATCTTGGGGTAAAAATTGATCACAATTTAAAGTGGACTGACCACATTGTTTATTTAATAAAAAAAATTTAAACATTATCTCTTTTAAAACATTCAGGATTGTCCTTAGTACAAAAGGTTTGATTATGATCGGCATGGCTCTCTGCCAATCACTATTAGAATATGGTATTATCGGATGGGGCAGTGTTAATGATAATATTCTTAATTTACTCATTAGAACACAAAATGCCATCATAAAAATTATACTTAGTTTCTGTAAGAAACAACATTATGTCAATAAAACAATACTACTTTACATTCATAAATACAACAAAAGACATAACAACACTCTCACATATTATAAACACTAGATCTCAGAGTCAAAAACACATACAACAAGGAACCACAAACACAACATTTGGACATAAAAACTTCTTATACTATGGTACTTAACTCTGCAATAAAATCCCACTATCCTTTAAAAATCACAACAACAATAATAAATTTAAAAATCAAATAAAACACTGGATACGTTACATAGGGAGATCTGAAATTGTAAATATGTTAACACTAAGTACATCCGTGTCATTCACTGGCATTCTTAAAACTAACTTAAATTAAACAAGTACATAGGCATTATTATGTGATGGTAGTGGGGGTGGGAGTGGTAATTTCGAGAGGGGGGGAGTCAAAATAACTAGGATCATGGTTAATAAAGGTGATTCACAGGGTGCTATTATTTTGTTTACTAAATAAATGTTTCTTTTAATTTTTTTGTTTGTTTATTTCTAACGTTTCTAGGGCGCGCAATTTAAAATATGTATTAATATTTGAATATTTAGACTTACTTTTTTTCCTTATTTAAGCTATGGCCTGTCTCTAATAAATGATTACCAAACTATAAATAGTTATTATTTCGTAACAAAATGCACCAAGCCAATAAATAAGTCACCAATAAACTATCTGCAGAAATACTTATGGCACCAACTTGCGACCTGTCTGAAAATTCCTGCTCTGGTATTTTGTTGTATTGAGTGGGCAGAATTTCGAGCAAGTATCTTGAACCCACTGAAGAGTCTCAACCGGTAGACGTGTACTGTGGGCGGGTCGGTGTGCCCAAAGCAAGCAAAGACTTTCCTCAATTCTGGTTAAATTGATCAAACATTTTCAAATTTAGAAATTCTTCCTGAAACAGAAAATCAGTTTTTTTCAGTAACCCGCCGACGTCAGAATTAATGGACTTTACCCAAGTACGACTTTGACGGCTGGAGGCAAGGACCACGTTACATCAATTTTGGCACCAGCTTTGGTTTACTTCCGTCCGCGTTTGTTTCGAGTGATTTTGACTGCCGCAAGCAAATTACAAAACATTTATAAAAAGGGTCAAACTAAATACTCGTCTTTTGTAAACAACCCGAACCTTTTTACTTGGTTCTCGTTTTACTTAAATTGGATGGACGCCTAGCTTTTATTTTGGTTTCTTCCCCTTGCGTGTTAGGACATCTCTATGTATTATTTCCTCTGTGACCCTGATGCACGGCGTATAAACTGGCGACATTGTTTTTTTTCTTATCGGCAGATTGCACTTCTTGCGATTATTTGTTCAGTGCTTGAACCCAGTTTATTTGGTCTTGATTGGACAGCAGTGGCACTGGTATGGTGTATCTTTCACTGTCCCTGTGGCCAATGATAGCAGTCGGCTTGGTTTATTATCATCGCTATCGTCGTGTCTCGTATCGTGTTTAGGAGAACACCTCGCGTGGGCTTTGAACCCGCGGGCTTATGATTGCCAAGCAGACTGGCGCAACTAGTGTGGGAGGCGAAAGTCGAAAGAAGGGCACGCAGTTGGAATGATAATTTAGTTTTTTTGCTGTTAGTTCCAGTTGGAATACTGCTGAAAGCTACGTTGTAGTGTCTCCATGTTTTTCATAAACGATGCTTGTATTAGAAAGAGAGGGTGCAGTGTGCAGCGGCAGGAGCATACCGTAGGTCGTGAAACCTGGGTAAATTGTACAGAATAGGATCAAAATTATTATCTCATAATTTCAATGAAATGTGTGACCCCTTAAACCAGTGGTTCCCAAAGTAGTCCCCACGGACTGCGATGGGTCATGACTCATTTTGTTAAGAGTGAGAGTCACGGTACCTGCTCAATATTTTCGTACGATTCGAAAGTAGGACTCAATTGAACGACGACTCATTTAAGGCCCGGGAAATATTAAAAGTCGTCCGTGGCTCCCACGACTCCCAGCTCATACGACTCCCAACTCAAACGACTCCCAGTTCATGTGGTCATACCCCAGTTCATACGACTCCCAGCTCATACGACTCCCAGCTCATACGGCTCCCAGTTCCCGGCGTATAGGTGTAGGTACATACCATCCAGATGCTAGACTGTCGGGCGACGTTCGTGTACTGTACAGTACCTATGCACGTGTAAATTTGGTAATTATTCTTATCCCTACACACGAATGTGTAAACCCAAGACGGAAAATTCTTTAAGTTGCACCATTGTGCCGAATATTAATTGCAACTCCCAAGTGGGCATAATTTAGCCTTGTAAGTTAGACACTTACACGATAATTTTGTATAAACAAATTAGAACAAGGGACCTTATTTCAATGTGCGTCGTCGTAAGAATGCGTGGGAATACTATCGAACATCTGCGATATGTTTATCTTTTTAAATAAATTATTTTGGTGGTTCCAAGGTTCTTCAAAAATAGTCACAGTTCAATTGAGTCGTGGTACGGGTTATCAGGAGTCGTACGCTCACGGCTCATCAAAATGAGGCGGCACAAATGAACGGCTCGTTCATGAACGACTCACCGCTACTACGGACCCCCAGGGGTCCCCTTGACCGCTGAAAGGGTCCGTGGAAAATGAAAATTAATTTGTTGGTGCGCGAACAACGTCGTCCGCGAAAGGTGTAATATAAAGTAAAATAATTGTAACCCATTTTCATTATTATAAAATTTAAAAATAATCATAATATCTGCGTTTGTAGCAAAAAAAAAGTATGTACATACAACACAACTTGGGGAGAGGAGAATGCTCTCATTTTTCTAATCTATCAAAAATTGCAAAAACGAGATGAAAATTTGCTTGCTTATTGTCAACAGTTGTCTTTTCATTCTGACCTCAGCCAAAGATTTGAAGACATTCTTGGGCATTGCGTATTGGGTGTTGGACCCCTTTGTAAGTAGAACCACAGACTTATTCAATTATCCACAAATGTGGACCCGAAGCCAATGTTTTAACACGGATACCACAAATTCTGGTTACGAAAACGAATACCAATTTTGCATCCTGCATTATGGGCCACTGTAGCTGTTGGTTGCTTTCCCGTCTTCCTATTTAGTAGAACATGAATTCAGTGCAGTTACGGGCCTCATCACGAAAAAATAAACAGACTGCCAATTAGTGCTCGCGGAGACGATTGTTACTCGCAAACATCGGGGCCGGGCCAAAACCACCTTCATCATAAGGCCGGGACACTGAATCAAGTCGGCTTCTTAACTTGTATGAGACCCTTCAAAATTATTTTATTTATTTATTTACTAGCCGATGTGTACCCTTCCTCGCTCGGGATTATTTATTTTTTTTAGAATAAAGTTAGGAAGTTCTGAATGCTTGCTTGTCGTTTGGGTGCCATAATTGATTTAAAGTAATGCCTTGTGACGACTATTACCATATCTAAATAAAGAAATATTCATTTGAAAGTTTTATTTTATTCCAAAATTTAAAAAAATATATATCTAAATAAAAAGTTCTTAAGTGGTATCTACTTGTGTATTCCGTTTTGAAAATATTCTACCCAAACAAACCTTCTTTTTTTAATATGTAATCTGTGGCTCACCAGAGTTGCATATCTATAGGCCAACCTCAATACAACATTACGGGTTCAATGTTTTTCAAAGTAATTTTAAAACGTTACAGCAATAGTTTTACATATTGAATTTCATTCAAACTACTATATAAACCTTCCCGTCACTAATAAAACGAACTGCTATTTTCAGCGAAACCGGTTTAGTAATCTTCGAGAAAATCGTAGAGAGACAGATTAACATTCTTTTTTGTATATAGAAATTTCTACGTCACCAATCAAGGTATAAAAATAATTTGTAATTTAGCTATTATGCAGTTGTGTAGAGATGTTTCACTCGGGGGTTCATTGTCAGGTTATTGCTGTTGGAAAGGGCCCATGGGCATAATATGTTTGGAAACCACTGACTTAAACTGATGGTGGTTTCTGGCATCATGGAATTTTCACTTTTTTTGTTTTTTTCAAGTTTTACTGCATTCACTCTAGTTATTTCCTTCCTCTGACAGCTCGATGCCTCACTGCCTTGATAATCCAATCTACATTCTGGACTTTTTTCCATGTTTGTTTCGTAGGTATATTTCCATAATCATCCACACGTTTTGAGATGGCGATCTGGTGCCTATATTACGCCAGGCCTTTGCACCACTGCAGCAGTGCAGAATAATCTCCCAGTTAAATCGCCCGGAGAGGTAGCGGCGAATTCATGAGGCGAGTTTCCTCATACGGGTTTTCTCTACCGGAGTCCAACGCAGGGCCGGACCTATGTACATTTATTTATTTATTCATTATTTCATGTCAAAAAACAATTCTTTTCAATATTTAAATTAGCTCGATCTTTGAGCGCGTATTACGTTTCTAATTAATTATTAATTGTTTTTGTGTTCGTAGAACTCAATTTTTTTTAAATTTGTTTAAATTCAATAATGTTATTGTTAAGTTTTATTTTTGTGACAGCTGTTTCGGCGTTCAAGGCCATTTTCAAACTGTTTAGGTTGGGTTAGGTTGCCAAAAAAGTATTATGTTTCATTTAGCATTAATGAAAACACTAAACTGTGAACTGACAGTAGTAACCTTCTTTCCTCTCGACCCAGAGATGATAATGTAGCTAATGTAATTTCGTTTATATAAAAAAAAATGAGTCCTGATTTGTGCAGAGAATGAGGGACCATCAGTCACCTTATACCTCCGTCGGGAAAGTGGTGGAGAACCTCCAAGCTTTGTTTAGTGACTAGATCTGAATAGTCAGGTACTTTTCAACCCAAGTTTCCTTCAGCCTCAACATTCCCCAAATAGGGATGCCATGACTCTCTCGGTTGGAACTCTAGTACGTTACCACATTTAAAATAAATAAATAAACAGTTATGTGGTATAACCCGATAACTAGATAAGAGATTTAACATTACTGCTTATGACTCATAAACTATTGAACGGTGTATTAGCAATACCTGACATCCTGGCTGAAATACGATTTTATGTCCCTGATAATTTCACGCGAGGCCGCCAACACAGGCTACTGTTTCTTCCCAGGTGCAGAAATAACTAACCAATGGTGATGCCTCTGGGAAGACTTACTAGGTTAATTAACTGCCTCACAGGAAATGCGGATATTTTCCACATGACCTACAATAATTTTAAGTATTATGTTCCTACTTATAACCCCTTTAAAACTAGTTTTCTTTTACCTCTAAGTTATATAATTGTGCTAACTGATTTTTTGTAATTTTTTATCGCTTTTGTGTATTGATGTTTATAACTGTTTTTTACAAAATAATAAATAAACCTAATTTTTTTCTTTATATTTAAAAATACGGTTACCGATGCGTTATTTTCTATTGGTAAAATCCTGACATCTGTATTTATTTTGAAAACATCCTAAACACCATGATCACGTGATAATATGTGAACAATTATAACGGTTAATTGCATCAAAACATGATGGAAAGATACCGTTTTGCACTTATCAGGCCATGTCCAAACACACTGAGTTTATTTATTTATTTAATATCAACGGTATAAATAATAATAATAATAATAATAATAGTTGGATAATTTGTATAGCGCCGTTTTTGTGAAAAATCACCTCAAGGGCACTGTAAATGTACCATAAACAGTAATTACACGTCAACCACAAGCATAAGAATATAGCACAAATAATTTTAAAAGGGTAATTATTAAATGTGGCATTGGTCATACAATGACATCAGAGAGTAAATAAAGAATAAAAGTTCATGAAGGATATAAAATATATAGTAAACTTAGGTTATATTAATATTGATTGAAAAGATATGATAGTAAGTATAGCCTTCTTGTACTTACCTTCAATGCAGTTAAATACATCCGGTACATCTGTGTGTCTATTGCCAACTTCATGTAATCTAGGTACAAGCGAATGTTTGTTATGCTCAGTCCTGGTGTTGTTACATTTAAAAAGAATTTCGGAACGAGTAGCTCTCGTAGACATGTGAAATTGAATGAGGTTAATTAAATCAGGACTGTCCATACTACCATTTACAATTTTTAACATAAATATCGAGTCGGAAATAATTCTTCTATCTGAGATATTTAGTAAATTTAGTTATTTCATCAAGTAATTGTAGCTAATGCTTTCATTGGGAATACCGAGTTTATAATTAAGTGTCTTAGGAATTTATGTAGAATTTTTTCGATTGATGTGTTTTAAAATGGGGAGACCATATCGAGGAGTTATATTTAACTTGACTTCGAACTACAAGGTTGAAATATTCCTAAATCCCCTGAAATTTCGAAGAATAAAAAAGCAAAGCATTTTCGTTCCTTTATTTTTAATTACGTTTATATGGGATATAAAATTTAATTTAGAGTCGCATCGTAATGATTTTTTTACACTGTAATTTTACGTCGCTTTGTTATTTAATTTGAGTTTTTTTAATTTTATTTTTGTATGCCATGAAAAAATATAAACTTATTTGCGGGTTTATTGTATATAAAAAAAATATCATATTTGCTATGTAAACATGATTACTTAAATAAAAATATACAAACAAAACATTAAAAAAAAATGCTTTTTCGGATCGATATATTAAATTATGTCCGGCAAATTTGTGTTCCAACGTAAATTGGTCGTTTTTAATTTAATTTAAAGTCCACCACAATGCTTTTTTTTTTTTTTTTAATTTTATATTATATTTTCGAAGTGAATGCGGTAAAACTTTTTTTTAAATCACCGTTAGCCCAGAAACAATTGTTAAAGTTTCCTCTAAAATCGCGAAAAATCAATTCCTTTAATGGCCTATACTTCGTAATGTAAAACAAAAATAAATAAAATACTTCTCATGCGTACTAGATATTTACTAAACCTTTAATTTAAAAATATATATATATCATTAGGTTTAGGTGAGTATTTTGGCATCAAATCCAAAATTAAGTTTTGTACGAGACGGCCGCGCAGCCGTTCCTCTTAACATGGCCGATTGGGTATTGCACCATCTATCCAATCCTCCTACTGAAATAAAAAACTCTAAATACGTAAAGTGCGACCCTGGTCCAAAGAACAGCTTGTTGTTACTAGTTAGAAGGAAATAAGGTGCTCGCATATAATTGCACAATGCCCCGTATCTCCCTTTTAAGCATCTAATTACATCTAAGTAATACCTACCATAGAATAAACCGCAATGGCGCCGAAGAGATCGAAGTTCCTAGAAATAATAAGAAAGCAGTTAGAGGTCCAAAGGCCAACACTTGTCTACCCATTATCAAATATGACATATAGCTATTATTGGGAAGTGTGTTTGAGAAAGGGGAAGGCTGGTGAGATAATTAATCTCTAGATTTATATGTAATCCGTCTATATTGAAAGATATTAACTCGTATGTCCCTAATAACTATTATACTTGTGTACTATTTTATGTTTCAAAAGCGGGAACTTCTGCTTTGATAAGATTAAGCGGTTTAGCGATGTTTAACGATGCTGCGTTGACCGTTGACATTTTAACGTGATTTTTTTTACAGTTACTGCACAGAGGGGGCCCTGAAGAAAATAATTTCCTTCAGGGTCTATATCATTTTTGAGGATGGTGTGTGGAGGGCTTTTTTGAGAGAGGAAGAAGTAAACTTGGTTCTTGAAGAAACCCATGTTGTGGGAGGGAGGAAACACAGCGACCGCCAGATCATTCCATAGCCGAGCCGTTGAACCCAAGAACGAGTCGTAGAAGCGACCCATTCTCATGTAAAAAATGTTGGGCGCACGTATTTTCGTATTTCCCCTATTGCACCGGTGCCGAAGGGATCAATGACGCTAGTTCCTCAGAGCATCTTCAATTAAAATGCCGGTAGAACAATGACAGCATTCCTATCTGATGTCTGTGCTCCAAAGATTGCCATCCGTTTGTTAAGATAGGCGAATGTGTCAAACGGACCGCTCGTTTTACAAAATAGACCCCTGTTTTGCCCTTTTATGTTTTGTCACATGTACATATGACAAAACTCACTTTATTTCATTATGCCATTTCTGTATTTTTTTCTAATATTGTAATCTCTGTAAAAAAAAGTGAATAATCGTCTTATTGAGACAGAGAAAAAAATGGTAGTGAGGAAACTGGCAGAGGAAGGATGATACTAGATTGAATTCTGTGGGAATGAGATCCCTATGAAGCGTGTACGTGCGCAAAACCATGCGCTACTGAATTACAAATGAGGAGATCTGAAAAGAATGCAAACATATATATATGCACCGGATGAATAAAGGGACGCATAGAGCAGACGGATGACGATAGCAGTGTTAGCAGAATGATTAAACCGCAAGAGGGGATGAGAGAACAAGTCGGAGACGTTCCGGGAAAACGGTAATATGAAGTCATTTTCTTGAGATTGATGTAATCATTTTTCAATTTGGTAACCAATACGTCTGCCATAGGTAACCCCGACAAGTTCGTTATTTCGGTGACTTAGCAGGGGTGCCTGCGTTCATACGGGGTTATGTTTGTCCAGGTCTTGACGGCGGATGCGTCTGCCTACAGTGCCCACCAGCTGCGTGATGGGCCGGATCGGGAGAGACCGGTTGAAGGATACGCCTTGACCTCTCCACCGGTCTCTCGACCCATCGCTTTGCACCTCAGTGGGACTTAAAACGTCCGATTTCTGTTCTTTTTAAGGATAAGGCATTGTCCTTATTCTTAGGGTTAGAAAGATTCCGATTCCATGCCAAAGACAATACATTTTTAAAGGAGTTTGTGGTTTTATTATCACAGTATTATTATAAATTATAGATGCATCACACATACTTAACACGTGTAGTTTATTGTCATTTTTAGAATTTAAATCATTTTTATCGGACGTTTCTGGCTTAGGTACTTTACGAACATCGCAATTTCGATAATTAAATTTATTTAAAAGCATTAT
The DNA here is from genome assembly GCA_022606495.2 of Halesus radiatus. NCBI lineage: Eukaryota > Metazoa > Arthropoda > Insecta > Trichoptera > Limnephilidae > Halesus > Halesus radiatus. The sequence goes on from JAHDVE020003271.1 coordinate 80,428, forward strand.
TAGGTGACAAATGACTCACCAATAACGTTTAAAGTCAATGCTTACGATAATGTTGAGTTTTCATTTTGTTAAAACTACGCAAATATCGATATTTTTAAAGAACGTCTTTCGAAAGAGTCTTTAAACCTAAGCCTTAAAAATACCCGGAATCAGGACCCTGGACACACTGAACCTCAGATTCCCACCAACCACTCATAGCCTTTTACTTCTCAGGACTTCCTCTCCCTTTTAAAAAACCCTCTCTTAGAAAAAGGGAAATATTTTTTCTCAAGGTCTCCTGTGTGGAGTTAATGTTTCTTTGCGGGGAAATGGCGTGACGGTAAGTAAGTCAATTATATTTAATCTTTGTATTTTCTGTTAATTGATAATATACCTACCTACTGCCCGAGTGCCCAGTTTGCTGCTTTGGTATAAGTGAAACGTTTGGGCAACAAAAACATCAATAAAAGAGTTTAGTGTTTCGTTTAAAATTATGGTTTTCTTTGATGAAAAAAATTCAGATTGAATTATAATATTTATCTGGAATGCTTTTAATTTAGATTCGGTGTTGAATTCTTTGAACTGATTGGAATAAACATCGGGGTTTATCGCCCCCTTTGGGGCCGAGTCTAACCACTAGACTAGTCAGCCTGTTTGGGTTGGCTCGGTTCGCACATGGTCCTGTGCAGTCAGTAGTGTGCATGTATATTGGTGTCGGTTGAACGTGTCCCGGGCTATTTCGGGACCTTTCCGCCCGAACAATAATCACGCAGATGACTAATGAGAGACTGGAAAGAGGAGGGGAAGGAGCCTGTCACTTTGTCTGCCTTCGATTGCGGTTTTGGCGAACTTGGAATGCACAACATCTGTCACTTTGGTAAACATTACGCTCGCGCCCTTTGTGCCGCTCGGGCTGGTTTCTTGCAGTCGGGACAAAGTTTTGAACTGATGTTTGAAGGTTGTTTATTTATGTGTGGTCGTCGATGGTTTCTTTTCTTTGTAGACTAACTGATCATCACACCATTTCACTACAAGAGATGGACAGAGAGCAGTCATGTTCTTTAGTTTTAGTTTAGTAATGTCTCCACTAGGATGGATCTTGGTATCATGTTTGATAGTAGGCTGATATTTCATACTCATATAGAAATGACGTTTCGTCCTACGAACTGCGAGAAATTTAAGAGACACCCAGGTTCTCTTCTCGGTTTACCCGCGTAATGTAGCCTTAGAAGGACTTTTTAACTCCTGACGTTTCGGACAAATCACACTGTCCATCTTCAGAGGCCTTGTGTCTTGAGTTTTTGTTTTGAACTGATCGCTTGCACGTGTCCGTTCAATCCAGAAGTCAAGACCTAAGTCACTTTCTCAGTTACATTCTCTTCAGATCTTCTCATTCGTTATTCAGCCATGTACATATATTACGTGGGCTTTGTAGGTGTCGTAGTTGCCGACAATTATTGATCTGAATACCAATGCTAAATGCAAACAGGAATTGACCTCAATGTTATTATTCCCAGGTCAACGCGAGCAGAATGAGCTGGAACGCCGACTCCTGCTGCTGCAGGAGAGGAACTCCGACCTGGAGGTCTTCCTGGGCGAGAAGGAGAGCAAGCTGGCCAAGCTGCGCGCCGTATCGGAGAAGGTCTACCAGGAGTACGACCAGCTCAAGAACCAGTACGATGTGGAGACGCAGGCCATGCACAAGTAAGTGGACGACTAACCAACATTCATGGAGACCTTCGGCAAGAAGGAGATTGCCCTCTCTAAGAAGGTCTACCAGGAGTCCTGGATATAAATTATGAGTACGTTCAGAGCAGTAGATACTCAAATTTCGCCCTGGTTAAAGACCACCTTTCAGAATCGAAACATTGCCATACGAGTATTTGCAATGTTACCTTTTTTTCTTTTTTTCTTTTTTACCTATAATATATATATATATATATTTAATTCAATTCAATTCAATTCAATTTGAGCGTTATCGATTTTTAATATATTTCATTATAATTGTACCATTATATAATATATAATTGTGCAGTGTATATACAATGATTACAATGCCAAAAATTCTTGCGTTATAGGACATAAAAAACAGATCGATTTTTTTATCCACCTTATTTAACCCACCCAAAGTGTTCGTAAATAAGCTGGTGCAGCTCGCTCCACTGTACAGGAGGTTGTGATGACGTCCTCGAGAGTGAGATTCTGCTACAAAGAATTTTATTTGAGCCAGAATCTCACTGTTAAATGTGTTACCGTTAAGTAAAATAAAAAAATATTTTAGCAGAACAGTACCTCTACGTGTCTCTAAGGAGTGGTAATTGGCTATACCCAAAATATAGATATATGGGTATACCCGTGGGTATAATCCATAGATACGCAAAATTAAAATTTTGAAAATTTCTTGTGAACTCTTTCAATGCACAAAATGTAAGTTAGTCCGTGTGGGGCCCAAATGATAAAATTCGACTCCAATACACTTAACACTAGCGTGTTGCATAATAACCTCAGTGTTTGTGTGTTGTGAAATGAATATGAATTTCTAATTACGAAGCTTAGAAGCTTGTAATATGCATTATGATCTTTATTATTTGCTCTTATTTTGTTTGTAATATAAAGTACCTACTTACTCTATGTGGTGTATGGGATTGGATCAACCTCCCCACATTCGAGAATTTTTTTTTATTATTAGTGACCCTATTTTTCTGAATAGCCCAGGTACATCCCATCCTTCATCTTGCCTATTTACTTCCCCTCCCCACTCCCCACAGCCTTCCGACATAATTCCAATAGCTCCGAGTAGTTGGGACTCTGGTGTGGTATTTATATTTTAAAAAGATAATGAATGAGGAGTGTACAAAACAATTTTGTAATGGTTTTCAAAAACACTTTTAAAAAAACACAATTTGTTCTTATTAGTGCCGAGAAGGTTTATTGAGTAGTTTGAATGAAATCCAATATGTAAAACTGTTGCTATAACGTTTTAAAATTAGTATGAAAAACATTGAACCCGCCATGTTGTATGTCACTCCGGTTAGCCACAGATTACATATTCAAAAGAAGAAGGTTTGTTTGGGTAGAATATTTTCAAAATGGAAAACACAAGAAGGTACCTACTTAAGAACTTTATTATTTAGATATGTTTTGAAAAAATAAGTGTTTGCAATGAAATGAAATTTTAAAATTAACGTTTCTCTGTTTAGAGATAGTGATAGTCGTCACAAGTCAATACTTTCGCTGTCAAATCAATTATGGCACCCAAACGACAAGCAAGAATTCACAAATTTATTAAAAATATATACTCGTATAATAATCCCGAGCAAGGCCGAGTACACTTCAGCTGGTAATATATATATCAATGAGCAATAACAATAATGAGGTAAATAACAAAATTAAAATAAACACCTAATCTCATTTCTGTGACCCTGGTATTTTTTCTTGTTTGTACAGGTGTTTTGAAGTTTCAGAAACAGGCAAAAAATACTTCTCACAAAACCAGCTTGAAGTGTTTCTTTTTAAATCCCATTTCATTGGGAACAATCACAGTATTACACTGTCTCGGTATCCGGAGCGCAGGAGTCCGCAGAGTAATGCGGAATTTAATTCAAATTCACCCGTTTGTCTGTTTGTATTTTACTCTGCGAACTTCTACGCTCCTGGTACTAAAAACGCTCGGATACTCCCGAAGTTGGTCAAAGCAATAAAAAAAAAAAAACATTAATTTACTTTTGCTTGAAAAATAATTTCGGCGAGTCCTCACCCGCTTGTGCTCCTGGTAGAATCGAATGTATAAATGAAACAAAGCAACAATTAGGTTTTTTTTTTGCAAAACATTTTGTTTGTTTCCCAATAATTGATACCCTGATCCAACTAATTGACCGTGACCCGAATTCTTCATCGGTCTTATTTTTAGGTGTACGTAATTTCCAATACAAAGAATGTACTGGAAAAAATAAATTCACAAACAACATCAAACATTTTTATATGTACCTATAAATTATACTCTTACTAATCTTGAAGAGTCCTGGGGGGTGATTTCGTTTATTTTTTAAGATAAAGCATAAAAGGGTTAGATACATTTTGCTTAACTGCGGTTCCGATAACACGTCAATGACAATGCATTTTTAAAGAGTTTGTTGGTTAATAATCACAGTATTATTAAACATTATAGGTGCATCACACATGCCTAACACTTGTAGTTTATTATAATTTTTAGAATTTTAATCACTTTTATTCGACATTTCGGACTTTTGGCATGGGTACTTTACAAACATCGCAATTTCATTAATTCGGTTAATTTAATAGCCTTGTTATTTATTTATTTGATTATACGCACATCTGGGCTTTTAAATGGATTTTCAGAAAAGAATATAATGAGCTACCGAAAATTATAATAATAAAAAATCATTGAGTTTTTTTATCTTAGCGTAATGTTAACTCTTTGATTCTATTTGTTCCGTATCGGGAACCAAATGATGGTCCTCATAATACCCCTTCTATCTCCCTTTCTTTCTCTTAAGGTCAGACATGTGTTTTGGAAAGAAAAAACTCCAGATCTCACTCTACGTCACATATTCTGATGGTAGAACGAAAGTATAGTATTTTTTAATCTTTAACTTAAAATAGACTAGTGACCAAAATTATGCGACAACTGTCGCACCAATAATATTTTTTATAGTCAATACGTTCGAAAATATTGTTTTTTTTCTTCTTTTGTTGTAACTGCGCTAATATCGATATTTAGAATGTCATTCGTTGGATGACAGCTGTCATCCAAGAGAACCGGAATTTCAATTAAGCAAAAAAAGTCTTTAAGCGTAAGGATAAGGACAATGCCTTATCCTTAAGGCTCTGCAAAACAGAATTTAAAAAAATGGGAAAACAACGCGATGAAAATGTAATTATATTAAATTCCCTCAATAGAAAAAAATCGTAAACTATACTCCGAAAATTAAAAATAACGGGTTTGTTCTCTTATTTAACATGTTATAGGTTTGAAAAAAAATCATAGTGTTTCTTCAAATGCTACTTAAGACATTCGTCTTGAGATTTTTGATCTATCTTAAATATGTCGTGTTTTATTAATATTTTTAGAATTGTCACTTACGTCCATTTATTCTAAACCCTCTTCACATTGGCGCGCTCTTTCTGTCTTTCGAATGATCATATCTGCCTTTCACCAGCGGTCAGTCGGGATTCAGAGCCGATGCTAGACAGACATCTTGCCTAAATATAAATTCTCGGAGATAAATGCGGGGCCTTAAAAAGAACCGGAATCAGGCCCTTGGCCGCCATCCGCTGTTCTTCTGTTTTCCCCCAGTTACTAATTCTGCCTAGTGCTGCGATAGACATTTAACTTCACATCATCTAGCCAATAATGGCGACACTTTAATGCGCGCGGTTTGATACTAGTAATGGCCCATCTCCCTTGTTTCATTTATCTATGGTTTCCCCGATGTATAAATACATAGTTACCTACGTAATTTAATACTTATTTCCTTATGTTAACAACCTGATTGTATTGAGTGTGTTATTGGATTGATTTTTTGTACAATGACTTGAATCAATTCGTAACTTATAAATATTGATCTGTAATTAATGCTGCCATTGTGTCGCATTGGCAGCAACTGAAAACATAACATTCTTTGAACGCAAAACATATCACGTACAGAGAATGTCAGTATTTCGGCTGTCGTCGCTATGTAAATTTCGTAACTCTAAATTTTGCAAAAATTAGTACCATATTAAAAAAAATAAGAATAATGTTGCAACATTCTTAGAACTGTCAAATAATGTGTTTATTTGGTTTGCTCGGTGTTCAAATTATTTTTTGATGTTTTCTGTGCTAAAAAAAAAAACAGCATTATTTTGGTTTGTTTCATTTTTTTTACAAGTTTTTTCTTATGTTAAATTTATTTATTTTGTTCTTCGCATTTTTATCTATTAGGTATTTTTTTCCACCAGTGGCGTGCATTGATCTATGACCAAATGTAGGCTGTGTCTAGATTTCAAGTTCGAGTGTGAATTCTGTATTAAATATTTGAAAATGGCATTGTGGAACGATTTTGGCATAAAAAATACGTTTTGATCAAAAATTCTTTTATTTTTGTTAATAGTTCGTTTTTCTTAGAGTAGGCACAGCTTTTCAGCCTTTGTGGACTGTACACCAGTGGTACCTACCTATCACATCATTTAATTCCTTAAATAATTCAAATATTTTTCATAATTAAATCAAATTTCAGCAGGGATCGTCCTATATTTAAAAAAAAAGATTTTTTAAATGTAAGAATTATGAGACCTAACATTTAATTATAAAGTTAAATCTTTTAAATTTAGGTTACAAAGTTTACATACTGTATCATTGAAATTAATTTTACATTGAAGGGTTGTTCACCCCACGACATTCTACTTCTTTATGAGTTGCTTCCTTATTGCTGATCGTGACACCCCACTCCAATTTCTCTCGTGTGCAAGGCTCCTCCACTCCTCGCGTCCCTTCGCTGTGTGGAGAGCTGCTGACACCGACGTTCCGGACCCCTGCGAAATTTAGTTTCTCTAACGCATCGCTGACCTTCCTCTACTTCTCCTGTCTTCCGCTTTGCCAGTGACCATGAGCTTCTCCAGGTTGGAGTTCTCGGTTTGGCGAGCAACATGTCCGAAGAATCAGAGGATACGCTGTAGACAGACAGTTGATACCCTATTGCGGATGCCAAGCTTTTCCAGAATTGATGTATTTGTGCGCCTGGTTGTCCATGGAATCCCTAGCATTTTCCTCCAACACCACATTGTGAGGTCGTCTATCCGCTTCCAAGATCCGCTCGGATTTGATATTGTTCATCTACCGGCAATTCATCTTCCTTTGCTTTTACTTTTATATTTTCGTTATTTTCCAGGGCCATGCAAAGTGCGGGGCAGTGGTACCAACAGAACCGCCGCCTGAAGAGAAGGTCGGCAGCCCTGCTGCAGAGATTGCCTCCCCAGGCCTTGCAGGACTTGGACACCCAGGACTCTACTGACGCAGGTTAGAAAATGATCCATTTCAACAGCATGCAATATGGTATTAACCCAATGACCTCAGACTTATTAAGGAATGAAATTGGTCTCACCCCAGAATTAATTTTCTATCAAAAATTAGACGTCTGCTGTACTAAATCTCAAATAACTTTTAAACTATATGTTTAAGGGTAAACAAAACGTAGTACGTGCTCACAGATGGTGCTAATTTAAACATTTTAGAAGAAAAAAAAAACACTTAGCAAGTAATGCTTTTAAATATTGAAATGAATTTTTTTGTTGGCAGGTATACACACGGAATATGTAATAGAATAAATTGTTAGTGCAAATTTAAAGCTCAAGACCTTCAAGAAACTTATAAAAATACGATATATTATTGTAAAACCAGCATATACAGTATTTTCATAATTTTTTTATTGAACTTGAGCTTTAAATTTGCAGTAACAATTTATTCCATGTGTATACCCACCAATAAACATTTCATCTCAATATTTAAAAGCATTAAGTGCTTTTGCATTCTTAAGCATTGGTGTGTCCGTTTTTCGTTTTTAGGCTGATATACTTGTAGACTTCCGTGGTGGCGGGGTTTAGGTTTAAGTACTGTAGACACACACCCGCCAGGCTGGCGTGGTTTGGGCCCAATGAGTTTACAACACAAGAGTATGCCCTGGCTCCCTAGCACGACGAGCACATCAATAATGATTGTATCGATAATTCGGTAACTTGTCATTGTTCCCGAGCACTACTGCAGATCGACAACGAACAAACAACAGTTCACATCAACTAAATATGCTCAATGAAATATTTTTTGTTCAAAATCTTATATACGCGCTATAGAAAATTATATATTATATTAATTTTTCATTTTCTTGTTCCAGCATCAGAATCAAGCGGTGGCGAGGAACTCGAGGGTCTCCGGGAGACAGTGGCCGAGCTGAGCCGAGAGGTGGCACGGCTCCAGACCGAGATCAGCTCCGTGCGGCTGCAGGAGTTCGAGGCTACGGAACTCAATGTCAACCTCACGCAGGTAACCTAATAGCCCACCTCGGGTGGATTTTAATCTTGACCCCAATCAGGCAATTTTCTTTTCGAGATTCATTTCGATCAAAGTAATCTGTGTACTTCTTAAACCGCCTGTCAATATAAATTTTAAACTCAAAATTACAATTGAAAATATTAATTCTGTAAGTTTTATGAATCAATGGCATCTGATTATGCTGTCCGACAGAAGAATTATTTCAGACCTAGTTGTATTATATAGAGTCATTAACCACCTAATTGACAGCCCCGCCATCCTCGCCACTATTAAATTAAATGTACCAATGAGGAACACAAGACAACAAACTGTAACATTTTTCTGCCACACTTACACAACCAACTATCAGTCTCATTCATTTACCAATAGGATACATGATCTGGGCAATGAGTTTGGAGGTATTGTTGATATATTTGCTGACTCCATTTATACAGTAAAGTGTCATCTACCATTATACCAGCACTTTGATGAATCCTACAATGTCAGAAGTCGGAATAATAGAAGAGAATGTATGAATGTGAATGAAGCAAGAAGTGTATGCCAAGATCGAGTTGTTTGGCGATCCGTCCTCTCTGTCTACCCCTGCGGAGAAAAGGAGTGATGGTTAGTTAGCTAGTTTTACAATGTGTAGTATTTTATCTTGAATGATGAAGCGTTAATGGTTTGTGTTATGATATTGTTTTAGTTTTCTATTTTATGTCACGGGGAGTATAATCAAGTAAATATTAATAATAATAATGATATTTGGATGATTTGTAGAGTTGTTTTTTGTGAAAAATCATCTCAAGGGTGCTGAATGATTGTGATGTGTCGTTGTTTGCGCTTGTCCAGGACCTAGAGCTCGAGAAGGAGGCCCGCCTGGATGTGGAAGAGCGCCTGAAGGCATCGTTGGAGGAGGCGGAGAGACACAAGCGCCTCGCTCGCCATCTGGCCTCCGAGGCCTCCCTCTTCCGCGACCAGCTCACGCACACCAAGAGCCAGGCCAGCGTGTGAGTATTCAATCAATCACCCGCTTTATTCTCTTCATCCAAGTCTGCTTGCTTGCTATTCCAAGACCTAAACACTGAAGAAATACTCCAATATCTTGATCCATGGGGATTGACAAATATTTATTTATTTTATTAAATTTGTACAAGTATTTATAACAGATTTTTTTATCTAATTCATTATAATTGTACCACTTATACAGTATATATATACAATGCCTAACACCCTGTAAACGTGCTATAAGGCATTAAAAAAGATCGATTTTTTGATCCACCACATTTAGGATGTACGTAGCTCTCCCAACAGATGAGTTCACAAATAAGTTTGCGCTTTGGCTCGCTTGAATGTAAGGGTCAGATCTTTCAGACTTCGTCAGCCAGGCCGAAAACGACCCAAGCTCCCCTTCCATTCAAAACACCCGAAGGTCTACATTTGCTCAAAAATAAATGGCACTTCGATTCCGCCGGTCGTGTCTCGCGAAAGTCAACCGAATCGCCCGTCGACTTTCAAACACCGCAAGGTTCATTTTGGCTAAGCGAATCTGAATTCTTCTAACCGAGTTAGCCGCGGGCGTTCCACGCGTTAGCTTGCCAAAAAACACCGTAAGCGTATTGACTTTCGAAGAGAGTAAGGCTCGGAGTGGATCAAATCGGGTGGGTACCTCTTACAAAGCAGTCTGTCGCGGTTGCCTTCGCAATACAAACCAATTGCAGGACTGCAATGGGCATCTACTGTATATTAATTAATTGTCCGGGTATTGTCCGTAGAGACACTAAAATGAAAATCTTTAAAATTTCTTGTGAACTCTTTCGATGCACAAATTGTAAGTTAGTTCTTGTGGGGCCCAAATGATAGAATTCGAGTCAAATACACTTGTTGTATGCGAAGCTTTAGACTTGCTCCTTATCCGGTTAAATGTCTTCATATCTCACAAGGAGATACCTGCCATGGCTCTTAACTAACTAACCATCACGCTGTTTCTCCGCAGGGGTAGGCAGAGAGGACGGACCGCCAAACAACTCGATTTTGGCATACACTTGCTTCATTCACATTCATACAACGCCTCATACATTCTCTTCTGTTATTCCGACTTCTGACATGGCCCGACTCGAGTATTTGATTCACTTGATCGTGCCATGTCTTCCTCGGCGTCCCCGGCTTCTTCTTCCATTCACATTCGCGTCATATATTCTCCTTACACCCCTCTCTTCGTTCATTCGCTCTACATGCCCAAACCATCTAATCGTCCCTTTCTTAATCTTGCTCACTACGCTTACATCAGCCTTGTATTCTTTACGAATCTCAAATTTTTTTACACGATCATACATGGTTTTTACCACACATTCGTCTCAGAGATCTCATTACTACATCATTCAGTCTACTTTCATCCTTCCTCTGCCAGTTCCATGCCTCACTGCCATACATCAAGGTTGGTATGGCTCTTGAAATGATTAAATAATTTATATTATTTCTACTCTCTTCCAGAATGATGTGCGAAGCGGAATCAGCTAAGAAGGAGCGAGACGTCCTGGTGCACCGCAACTCCATGTACCTGGAGGCGCCCCCTGCAGGCGTGGGGGGGGAGGGGGACGGGGCCCCCTGGCTGGCGGCGGGCGCCGACATGCTGCGGGAGCTGGAGACCCTCAGGGCTGACCTGCAGCAGGAGAGAATACGCCACGCCAAGGAGATTGACGAAATGCATGTGAGTATTGCTGTTCCAACCTATCAACTGCAGTCAGTCCATTGTGCTGCCTAGTTGCTTGAAATTATCATTTACCGTCGATTCGGCCCGTCAGTGTTTGTTTATTTTTTTTTTAAATATGTGAATATCACATAATACTGTTCCAACTCCTCCCAACCGTCTGGAGCCAGTGGGAGTATGGCATCCCCAATTGGGGTATGTTGTGAGGTTGGAATGAGTGGGAAAGGGCGGAATAGAAAAATTGGGAAGTAATGCTAATAGCTATTTAGATCGGGTCAGCAAATATGGCTAAAACCATTTCAAGCAACTTTTAGATTCTGGATGGTGGTCTTTCAGCAAGGAGATACTCCTAGTATCTACCAATGGTTGACGGGAGTTCCAACAACTAGGTCTAAGTCATTTTATAAGTCTTCCGGTGCCCAGCTTTGATAATAGACCTATTCCTTATTTATACGCGATTAATCCCTTATCTGTTTACTTTAGTAAATATTTTGGACTTAGAACAGATGGATAGAGAAAGGGGTGTTAGGAGGGTAAATGGACAAGTGGACGGAAGAAGCCAGACATACTTAGGTATGGCACGATTAAGAGAATCAAGTATTGATTCCAGTTATGTAACTTAAAGTGACCAGTTCAGGTATGGGGGCTCCATCGAAGCCTGGATCAAGTTAGCCTCTCAGAACAGGCGTACAGTACAGGGCCCCTCAAATACTTTAATTGCACGTAACTGCTGACCCTGTACAAATCGTAAGGGCGCCCCACTGTTGAATTTAGTAGCCACCTCTGTTTTGAAGCCCCAAAATACCTGAAAAAAACCCTTGACTCTGCAGAAATGGGCGGTCTGAATGGGTCATTTCTACTACTCGTTCTTGTGTTTAACAGCCAGGCTGTGGAACGATTCGCCAGTCTCTGTGTTTCCTCCCTCCTATAGCATGGATCTCTTCAAGACCCATGTTCACTCCTCTCTCTCCTAAAAAAGACCCTCCGCACAGCATCCTCATAGATGACATAGGCCTCCTGTGTGGAGTTTATATATTTGTTTTTTTAAATGTCAAGAATAGGAATAACAGTGTGTACAAATCTTGATCAAGAGAGGTTGTGAGATGTTCCTTCCTCACTGCCTACCCCTGCAGTGGTAATGATATGATAGTTAGTTTCCCGTGCGTAGTGCTAAGAATTCGTAAGGAACTCAACAAAATAACTTAACGTTTGATGATGAACATATTAAAAAAGTAAATGACATTAAATATCTAGGAGTAATACTAGATTCAAAACTATCTTTCACGGCAAACTTTTAATCTGTTAAAAAAGGACTGAGAAATAAACTAAATAGAAACACTACATAGGTAATTTATAAAACTATAGTTCCTCCACATTTGGGCTATTGCTCTACAATATTATATTTGGCCAATGAAGAAATCTAAACAAGCTAGAAATTATTCAATATGGAGCTATGAGATGTATACTAAGGAAAGACAAAATACAAAAATCAATGAAACGAGAGAAGAGTTTGATTGGGTTCCAATAAAAAAGAGACTGCTATACAATGTGTTACTTTTTATACACAAAATTCTGAATATCCAAATGCCAAAATATTTTACGGATGAAATTGTTTTCAATAAAAAAGTACGTAATTATGAAACCAGGAAATGTAAATAGAATTAGATTACTGCACATGAGAAAAACAGAATCACAGAATTACTTAATGTATAGATGACTGAATACGTATGATGAGATTTCTGAAAGTCTGAAGAATGAATGTATTTAAAAATAATTCTTATGGTTACTGTAAAACTATAATTATTTAAACGTTGAAATGTAACCATGTACATATTAGTTTATATACATAAAATGTAATATGAACGGTCTCCTTGGTTGTATAGCTCCTCAATATCTGCTGTATTTACTGTTACGGTGTTACTATTATATTAAGTCTATCCTCATTGTAACCAACCTGTACTGTTTTATTTATATTATTTTTTTTTTAAAAAATTCTCAATTTATTTAATACTTGCCGATACTTTGATATTTCTGATATTTATATAAATTTTTGTAATATTAATATTTTTATAGTGTTGATATTTTTATTATATTGATATTTTTTACAATGTTGGTATTTTTATAAAATTCATATTTGTATAATATTGGTATTTTTATAATGTTGTTGTTTAAAATGTTGATATTTTAAAAATATTGATATTTTTATAATATTATTTAAATCAGTGTTATAAAATTGAACTTTAGTATATCAATAACAAAACTGTAATGCTTTTTGCATTATTTTTTTCTTTTAAATTTTTTTTTTTCATGTATTGATTACAACATTCCTAATTTTGCCCTACATTTGTATGATGATTATTATTTATTGTTGTATTATGTAATATTGTTGAACTAAACTCCTGCTGACAAGCTACTTGCAGTGGCTCAGTGGGTATAAGTTCTAATTGTATATAATTAATATTATACAATAAATACTAAAAAAAACTAACTCAATAAATAATAAAAAATAAAAATCAGTACATTCCCGATACCCTATTCCTATAGTTGGATTGCAATCGCATGAATTATGATGACGTCTCTAATATTTTGCTGTTCTCTCTTCCAGGAAAAACTCATTGACCGTGAGACGGAGAACGAGATATTCATCCTGCAAGAGAAACTTAACCTCGCCGAGGACGATGTCAAAAAGGCCACCGAACGAGCAGAAAAGGCTGAACAAAAACTCGAAGAGGTCCGAACCAGCCCGTCGAACAACCACCGAAGATCCGTCATGAACCGGGTCTCACTATACGAAAACATACAAAAGATTCCGAGCGAATTGAATAATTCTTTGTCTGAAAAGAGTGATAATTCTATTTCCGAATCGGAGACAAAGTTTTCCAGCTGTGATTCTTCGCTCAGTTCTTCTGTCCCGATTTCTTCGGCTTGTATGGCTCCGCCGCCCCCTCCACCACCACCACCCCCCCCTCCGCCGCCACCACCCCCTCCTCCACCGCCGATGTTTCCGTCCCCGACTAACGGAATTGCCGGCGGAGACAAGGCCAATGGTTCGGCCATCGCAGATATGGCAACTCTGTTGGGACTGAAGCAGGCTTCTACCGAGAAGAAAAAACCATCTGGAGGTAATTAGATAGTACAGGATTATTTAAAATGATGGACTTAATTTTGTGCCGCTATAATTCCTGAATTATGTATTATATGTGAATGATCTACATAGAAATTGAAAGAGGATGTCCAAAAGTTTCGAATACCATCGCTAGATTGCTCACAGTTGCGCAAACGACTGCTAGAGCGCTACCGAGCAGCTATTTTGCATCAGTTGTGAGTAAAATGACTACTATGCAGCACAAGGCTTTCTGTGTTTGTGAGTTCTGTAGCTGTAGTGCAGCCTACCTTTCGTCTACATTTTAACATTGAACCTCCAATTAGAAAAGGTCATTGTCATGTCATTGGTATCACCAATTTGAGCAAACTGGATGTAAAGGAAAAAGCCCGGGCTGACCGCGTGTATCAGAGGAGAATGTGCGAAATTGAAACCATCATTTTAAATAACCCTATTATTATTTATTTATGTTTATTTTTAAAGCTAAAAACCCCAAGATTACGGTTGGTACTTAAAACTCCATGACGTATAGTGCTGTTTAGAATTTGTGACATGGTTCCTTGTCAAAATGTCAACAATAAATTGATTCATGTTGTTGCAATTGATGCTTTCCCCATAGTCTTCGAAAACTGAAACAAAATTTGCCTAATTTGGAACCCGCATAAGATTTTTTTAATCACCATAATTGTATTTTCGCAGGCGCAATAGATGAAATCGTGAACCAGATAAAGGGGGGGCGCTTCCACCTCAAGTCTACGGAGCAGAAAGCGGCGGCCGTGAAGAAGCCTCGCGAGGAGCCGCCCGCTCTCAAGGAGATGCTGAACATCCTCAGCACACTGCGGAGGCGGCCCAAGACGCACAAGGAACCCAAAGAATCCAAGGATACAACCGACAAGGGCAAATGACACGGGGCCAAGAAGAAATAATAGACTGCTTAAGCTATAAATCATCATTTTGGTGTAGTGTTTTTGGAATAAACCATAAAATTCGCATTCGTGAGTTCTGGCATCATGAAATTTGCTGGCTGCGAAGAAATTGACTGCTTAAACTAGATGTTATCATTTTGGTAGTGTTTTTGGGTTAACCAGCAAAATCCGGACTATGAAAAACGTAACCTAATATTTACTTTATAATGTAGTCTTAAGTCTTCTTTTGTTTATGTGAATACTGTCAGGAGCCGGTGGCACTGTCATCCCAATTGGGGGCATGTTGTCGGCTGGAGGGAGTACTTCCTCTACTCGCAAACATTTTCCATTTCAAAGTGCTATAATCCCGCTGGCTTATATGGGCAATAGGATTATTGTATGGTACGTATTCACATATTTATAAAGGTTGGGAGATATTCAGAAAACAGAGTGTGCATTTATGAAATGGTGTTTTTAAATCAATATCTAGCAAAATGTGATTTTTTTTAAATATTGTCTATTTTAATAAAATGTGAACATTATAAATATTATAAGCGAAAGATGTGAAATGCTAATTAAAAGTGAATATACGCATTGGTTATTCGCGTAGGATCTATATGTTGTCTCAATGGTTCTGAGCAGTGTTTTTCAAGTGTGTAATTATTTGATATTAAATGTGTCAAATTTTGAAAATTAATTTATTTGAACAAAGCCAAAATACTGATAAGGGATTAAATCATGTAAAATGTGAATTATTGAAAATGAAAAACGGAAAACAATTGTATTATGTAATTACAGCCAAGCTTGGTTATAACGACCATGAGGAGACCGGCTAATGACTTGCTCCTTTTAGCCGTTACTAGTTATATCCGAAGAGGTTTAAAAAATAGCGTATGTACATATGTGAATAGTACTCGTTATAACAGCAAATGATTATGTATTGAATGTGTCTACAGAGTGGATTAATTTTAACAGATTTCTTTATAACCAAATATAAATTATTGCCCAACACGTGCAATTACTAAGCCGAGAGCTGGTATTTCACAACACCGCGAGCCAAGAGCCTATATTGCACCACAAATGCAATAGCAAGTCGAGATTGCACCACAAGTGCAATACTGAGCCGAGATTTCACAACACGAGCACATAATGTTCGGCCGTGCCGCGCGTCTTATAAATAGCATACGCACAGCGGTATGTGCTCTCTCCACTTCAACCGCAGAATGGACAACATGTCCTCCCTTGGATACCTCGGCCTGTCGCTATCAGACAAGAACAGTCTTCTACACCCAGCAACCGCTGACAAGTACGCTCGGAACGACAGCATCTCCATTGGGAAACTACCAAACGCCTTTCTTAAGAGGATTCGCGAATCACAATAGTTGTGCGTCCCTGTGTGCCGGTGCCCAAATATTTACACTATTTTTCTTGTGCGGGTCCTACACGTCTTGTACAGATTGTATGAAAATAAGCCTGAGCTAAAATATCATTTGGTAATTGCTCATTATAGCCGTGATCGCTATAACCAAGTTCAACTGTATTATGTAGATGTATTAATATTTTTTTAATGAATTTCGACGGAGAATTGAGTTGTATTATGCTCTTTGACATTATGTTTAAGTTTGCATTTTATTTTAGCACATCGTTGGGAGAGTTTCTCAACATTGTTTAGTTTTAAAATCAATAATTTTTATTATTTTAAAGTAAGTTTAAACTATTAGATTTAAAACTCATATATCGAGTATATTTTGATAGAGCAAATGAAATATTAATGTAATACTAATATAAATTATTGGGAGAGAATTAAGTAGCTTTTGTCTCGTTGAGTGCAAGTTATGCAATGTGTTTTTGGAAAGATGAAATTTTAAAATAAAGTTGTCAAATGTGAAATAGAGATGTAATATTTGTAAAATTGGAATTAAATTTTAAAATATACAAAAAATCGCCTAAATAAGTTTGGAAGTTACCTTTTTGACTTGATTTTTTTCTAGTCTTGTGATAAAGTTTTGATTATTGTAATCTTTTAGTGGCATTATGATATTTGTTTCATATTAAATTTGTAACAATGATTGTTTTGTGTCTGAACCGTTATTTGTGTCGCATTATCCGTTCTGCTTGCGCAATTGGGGACATTTTGATCAATACAGAATTAATGATTGAAGCACTGTACAAATAAACCCAAGAAGTCTGAACTACACCGATTAGAAAGAAAATTGATACATATTGCCAGTTTACAGAAGACCTTTCGGATCCTAGGCCCCAGACCGGCTAATGAAATTGATTGTTTGTTCAAAACTCTTTCCAATTTGATATGCTTGGTGTAACTTTAAGTGAGCAGCTCAGGTATGGGGGCTCCATCGAAGCCAGAGTAATGTTACCCTCTCAGAAGGCACCTCTCTGGGCGTATTGTGCAGAGCCCGCAGATACTTTAATAGAACACAGCTGCTGACCCTGTACAAATCGCAAGTGCGCCACTGTTGAATTCGGTAGCCACCTCTGGTTTGGAGCCCCAAAATACCTGAAAAAAACCCTTGACTTTGCAGAAACGGGTGGTCCGTTTGATAGATTCCCCTGTCTTAACAAAAGTATTACAATCTTTAGAGCACAGGTGTCAGGTGGGAATGCTGTACTTATTTTACCAGTATTTCAATGGAAGATACTCTGAGGAACTAGTGTCATTGATCCTTTCGGCATCGACATAGTCGAGAAACACGCCAAAGGCACGCCCAACATTTGTCACATGAGAACGAGTCATTTCTACTACTCGTTCCTGAGTTCAACAGCCTGGCTGTGGAACAATTTGCCGGCCTCTGTTTCCCCTCTCCTACACCATCTCTTCAAGTCTCTTCATCAGTCTCTTCAAAACCCATATTCACTCCTTCCTCTCCCCCAAAAAGACAGCATCCTAAGAGATGACCTGTGTGGAGTTGATGTAAACAAAAATAAAGGATTATGATATTTGAAAATAATGTTCTATCAATTTCAACAGAAGTAAGGAAAAATTGAGCTTACTAACTTGAACTCACAACACATTTCTATCGGTTTAACTCTTCAGTGGCTAAGCAATAATGATTTTTTGTTTATGGCGTAAATATTTTGGTTGTGCCGGTTACAGTTCAACTAGGATAGCCTTATAGTTGATTTGCACAATAATATGCATCCTAAATAAACCTACCCAATTGTAATCCATACCTAGTCCATCGACTTTACCCGCATCATTGTCCGCTGTGATTTCGTTCACTAGCCATTAATTCGCATCCGTAACCTGCTGCAATATTCGTATTGTGTTTCATAACTGCCGCGATCTATTGTGTGATCCCGCTGCAGATGAATATCGTCTGTGTTTTTTTATGTTGAACTATTATTCATTATTTATGTGCTCAGTGCATCGACAGCCAAAGAAGAGGCTGGAGAAATAAGGATCAGGGGTAAGTCTTTGGATCCCATCTTACCCTTCCTAGTTTACCCCTGCATATTTGCGCAAGTCAATTATAATTATTTACATTGTGAGAACGATAATTTATGAAGCAGCGAACCCATATTTTACTATAGGCAAAGAATACTTAGGCACAGTGAAACTCTTTTATATGAATTTTCAAAGAACCGAAAAAAATAAATTTACGTGGGAATCTTATAATGTTCTGCCGCTGAGAGTTCTATTGTGACCCCTCTTTCTTTTACACGCATCGTTTATGAAAACAGGGAGACGTTATAATGGATCTATCAGTAATATGTCTATATGTGGGTTTTACTGTAATTTTAAAAACAATTATATAAATGATGATTCTCGTATTGAAAATAATAGTTAGTAATAAATTTATGTAAAAATTATTTGTGAAATTTACCACTAAGTGCCATGTCCTGTTTTCATCCTGCTTAAATAATATTATGTTTATTTTACATGAGAATTTTTTTTACTACTTGTAAGTTTTTCTTCCTAATTTGTTTATACGCGCTGCTTATATTTCACCAATTTTGTCAGTGATTCAATAGACGATATAGAATAAAATAGACTGGCTCTCCACTAATGAAATTGTATCCATCAAATTTTGGAAGATTTCAAAGAATTTCTTGTTGATTTTCCTCGAAAACTTGCAATTTTTTTATGATGAAAAAAATATATGTTTTTTTTGTGTGAATATTCTCCATTGATTGACAAAATCGAAAGCTTAGTTATTTATTTCAATTGTTAAAAAATCGCAAAGTTTACTCAGAATATTTAAAAAATTCTGTCGATCTGTTAGTTAACATCTAAAGATGGCGACTGACTTGAGCATTCGCTCATTGTAAATATTCACTCTCGAGCGATGTTCACGATGCATGAATATTCGGTTGGCCTGCCCGGCTGCGCTCCACACTCCGAGTCAAAATGGTGGACGTAGAAATTGTGTGTGCTGCGTTCCTTCTAATCTGGTACTGCTATTTAAATAAGAAAAGTAAACATCTTTGGGTGACATACTTTTGCAAAATGAGGACATCAAATTTTTTATTACACCAAATAAACACACTCCCGGGCGAGATGCGCTCTTGACAATATTGTGCAGGACGGCGAACATTTACAAAGGGATTTGCTAAAAACCGTCATCTGGTCGGAGTGTACTACGCCGCAAGCGGCTCGGCTCGCTGTATCGACATGATGCATATTCGTGTTGGAACATGTTCACAACGAGCGATTACTAAGTCAGCCGTCACCATTGTCATGAAATTTTACACACCACTCTTTCAATGACAAATAGATTTTTACTTTATTTTTTATATACATACATGTTTAATGTAACATATATAATTTCTTCAAAATATTGGTATTCACTTTGTGGTGTCATTATTAATAAATGAATTAAAGAATTACTTTGTAATCACCACTTTATTAATATAAAGATATCAACATGTTTTCAAAAGCGATGCTTTCTTCATCAGGAATATACAGAATATACATTTCATTATCCATTGAGAATGCCATTCCATTCTAAGTAGACTTTTTTCAATGGGTTTTCAATTTTATTTTTCCTTGTTGAATGAGCCAATCTATTATATTCTATATTGATATTGATACACTCGATACATAAATAAAATAAAACACATTATATTCTATAAAATAACCAATATATTTTATGAAACTCTCAACAGAAACTTATAACATAAATGTATTTTTATAATAAATGTTATATTATTTTGAAGCACTCGTTTTCATATTCCCTGAGAAAATATAAATGGAAATAGTAACTTATCACTTTTACATAGTAAATGTATGTATTTTATTCACAGCAGAAGTTAGCTCCAAACCAAAGTAGACGTTAACCGCCCTACTCATACGAACGTTTATGATACGGCCGCTATACTATCACC
Source organism: Halesus radiatus (assembly GCA_022606495.2). NCBI lineage: Eukaryota > Metazoa > Arthropoda > Insecta > Trichoptera > Limnephilidae > Halesus > Halesus radiatus. Next base: position 100,497 of record JAHDVE020003271.1, read on the forward strand.
CGAACGCAACAAGCTGTATCCCGCACATTCAGGTACAAAAAAAAACTATCCGAAACCCACAACAAAATTCGTATATGTCAATTTGTTCCTGCGTCATCTCGTTAAGTATTTCGAGGTCTCTCCCTTACAAGTTGGTATATTGTAAAACGTATTGTTATTGCAAAATCTAATGAAAAAACCTGATTTTTTTTTTACCTACTTTTTGAATAATTACCTAAAGGACGGGCGTTTAATGACATAATCTCCAATATGTTCCAGTGCATACATATTAATTTCAACCACGGTTGAAGCCATTCCTTCCGGGGTAAGGGTCCATCATAATAGTCATCCCATACAAATACTCTCAAATCAAAGTTTTAGTAAATACAAAAAAAGGCTTGTAAGATGGCAGTTCCTTACAAATTAAATTTTTTTTAAATGTGTAAATAATAAAATAGATGATATTTAAGAAAATAAAGCATGCAAAGTAATAAAATTTGCACATATAAAAAGTGATTGGATCAAGTTTGATAAAAATATTTTTCGTGTTTATTGTCACTGATGCTGCCGTCTTTGTTCCCAAACGCCTCAATAAACACCTATGTCGAAAAGACTGCGTCAAACTAAGACGCAAGAAGCGCCAACATAATCTATCGGAATACAATCTCTTTGGTTTGGATAGTCAACATTCCACGGTTCGCACTTCCAGCAAAGAAAACTTTAAATGTACAAAAAAGTTTAGGAATAACTATGTTATGCTATGAAAGCCTTGACGACCTCCAGGATATTGGGCAGCTTCTTGCCCTCGAGGATCAGGACCTTCCGGCACGGCACCAGCTCCTTGTCCTCCTCCAGCCAGTTCCCCGTCAGGCCGGAGTCCTTCTCCGTGGTCACGGTGAACTCGAAACTGTCGCTGGCCTCACCGAGAATGACTTCCTCTTCGGCATTAGAGTAAATAATGAGCGGTTCTTTGCTTTTGCTCTTTTTCGCTGAAAAGAAAATGTTCATTTAATTGGTGCTGGCCAAAAACTTTGACCCTACGAATACGAATATAACATTTCGATTGATCGAATTAACCGAATGATAATTCACTGAAACTTCTATCGTCGAGAGCTTATATTATAATTGGACATTAGTGATCCAATAAGTTCTTTTACTATTCATAGAAAAGTCACGGACATGTGCTCAGAATTCCAGAAGACTGACTTCAGCGCACAAATTATTAATAACATCATTTTGTAAAAGGAATACATATGTTGCTTCATTATCGAGATGGTCATGCTAAGTCCCCTGGAGGTGTCTTCTCGTACCGATGGGTCCCTGATCCCATAGGACACGGCTGAGAAGATGAATAATAAGGAACTCCAGTCCATTTTTTTTTATTAATGTTGACATCCTAACTTAATTTTCCGTTTTCAAAATTTTTTTTTAAAGTTCATTTTCATGGTTAAAATAATTGTTAAAGTTTAAATTTTTTAAAGCCCACCAAAACGCACGAAATCTATGGCTTGTTGGGTGTGACGTCACACGAGCCAATCGGATTAGCGGTTCAATAGGCAGTAATCGATATTGTATACAAAACTTCGAGAACTTCATCCTCAAATTTAACTGCTTTTAATTGAAGGAAACATTGTAGAATATCAGCATCTCGTTACTAATGTAGGTGAATTGTACATAAGTAAGTGTAAAAATACATTCATATCCGCAACTAATTAACAATTTATCAGCGTTCAAAGTCCATAGCTCACTTTTTAAGAACTAGCTTAAAATCAGAATCGCTTGCGTTAATAGCCTCTTTCATTTTTCTGCGCTTGCGCAGAAAACAGATGCATGCGCATTGCGCATCTGCGGACTTCAACAGGCCGTGACAGCAGTAGACAGATATTAACTTGAATGTGTTGGATACATTGAATAGGTTTGAAATATTGGTGTAACTTCAACGGCTTGAAATAAAAATAAATATATTATGCATTGTAAGAAGTAACAGGTTATCATTAGAAATCCCCTGCTTCCAGAATAACTGAAGAAATAATCACCAAAGTGCTAATGACACTGTTGTTGGAAGGGGTATATATTATTATTACATAGACAAATTCGTCAAAATTGGTATGAATTTTCAAGCAAAAACTCTCAACTAGTCGCAATAAACAAATATAATGATTTCACGAGCGAAATGAAACTGTAAACAGCGAAATTATAAGCCAAAAGCATGATGAACAGCAGAAAAACATCTTATCTGGTTATAGTTGGGCTCAAAAACGGCATGTGTGACGTCAGAAGCAGTGGTACCAACAGAACATGGTGTTTTGATGGTACAGTTTTTAGTTCACTTTTAAATAACGATTTATAAAATCTACGTTTAATTATATACAATGAAAGTTATATATTCAGAATCGGCATTTGCTCATCTATACGAATATATATTTTTAAAGTCATTATATTTTTAACAGGAGTTCCTTTTTAGCAAAGATTCGTCGATTCCGACGGTGCTTACTTCAATAGATAAAGTTAATCATTGGCCAAGAAAAACAGTAACCAGATAAAAAGAATAGGTTAGGTTATGTTCCGTTTTGTCACTGTTATACAGGACGGGTCATGTGAAAATTCCCACACTCCTCTCACCACGAGCTCTCTAAATGTTGTGACTAAACCGGAGCGCTAATGTGAAATGGTCAACAGATACCCCCCGCTCAGTATTTAAGAAGCCCTACCAGACGTTCACCCTATTCTACAGTCGTATGTCGAAGTATCTGAAACAACTGTTCTATTTTGTCATGGAATCGAGAACAACCCATTTGAATTTGAAAGACATAAACCAAATCTATTTTACTGACGGTCGATTACGATCGACCGATCGGGACCATTGCACTGCCCAATAATAATATAGGAAAAATACATGTGTTTTCTTTTTTAACTTCCTGGAGTAATTTTCATACAACAGAACCTATCTCCCATTTTATCCTGTACATTATGTACAGCATTTTTTATTTCGTGGAACATATCCTCGTATTAAAACAGAATTAAGTGTAGCACTTACATCTTTTGGAGGGGTCCGCCTTGTACATCTTGCAGATCATCACGAAGTAGTCAAAGTTGTAGGCGTCATTCTTGATCTGCGCCTTCTCCAGCTCCATGCGTAGGGAGTCGAACAAGGGCACGCTGATCTGAGGAGGAATGTTGACGAGACGCTCGCTGAGCAACAGGGCGCTCCTCGAGGCTAGCACACGCTCGACGAAGGCGCGCGTGCCCGGGCTGGCGTGCTCCTCGGCCAGGTCGGTCAGGAGTTTGCGGATCTGCTGGATTGATTCGCATTCCTGGGAAGACAAAATAAATACAAAAACAATAAGTAAAAATTTTTAAGTGTTAAATATATTCTGGGCGAAGGAGTCATCAGTGAAAAGAAACCTATGAAGGAGTGTTGTGGGCGTGTCTTGTTTACCAACAGTAATGAGAATTCCACTCACTGCAGACGGAACGTGATCAAACTTTTTAAAATATCAAAATTCTTCCTTAAATAATAATATTCTGATTACTTATATAGCACCACTTTCATGGGAAAATCACTTCAAGGGCACATTGCTAATATCGAACAGATAATCAATTGATGAAACAATTATATTCAAAAGATATTTTAATTTACGCATTCAAAAATCAGGATAACTTTGCACATACAAACTCGGGTCGATTCATAAGATCCTCATTACAACTTACATTCTGCCAACCTACAATTAAAACATTAGATTGGAGGAGGGCTGTGATCATGCCTCTATACAAAGGTAAAGGGTCAAATATGGAATGTGGAAATCACAGGGCTATTAGCCTGCTAAGTTCAGTTTGAAAGCTGTATGGTAGGATATTGATTGAAAAGGTACAAACGAAAACAAAAGATAAACTAGGGGATGTGCAAGGTGCATTTATGAGCGGAAGGGGGTGTATGGATCAGATTTTTTCGTTGCGTATGCTAACAGAGAAGTTTTTGGCAAAAAACCAGAAACTCTTCTGTGCCTTTGTAGATTTACAAAAATCGTACGACCGAGTTGATAGGAAAAAATTATGGAAGGTATTGTCCAAGTATGAAGTGAGTATGAAGTGAATACGAATCTCATACAGGCAATCGCGTCTCTGTACGAGGAAAGCGTTGCATGTGTTAGGGTAAACGGTGATTTTACGGATTGGTTTGACATCTCAAAAGGTGTTAAGCAAGGCTGCGTAATGTCACTGTGGTTATTCAATCTATACACGGATAATTGTATGCAATAATTGAAAGAGGCGGGCTTAGGCGCGAAAATGAGTAATCTGAAAGTATGTTGCCTGTTGTATGCTGATGATGCAGTGCTGATTGCTAACAGTATGGAAGATTTACAGTACCTCGTATCTAGGATGAAGAAGTATGCATGAAGAATAAGCTAATGATGAATGTAAGTAAGTCTAAAGTCATGGTGTTTGAAAGAGAGAGTACGAAAACAGTGTGCAATATAGTTGTGAATGACGAATACTTGGAGCAGGTCGATGAGTTTGTATATTTGGGAAGTATGTTTACGAGAGATGGAAAGACTGATAGGGATATTATATTGAAAGAAGGGTGAATGCAGGTAACTCCATTAATGGAGGACTGAACACGGTTGGCGCTAACAAAAAGTTGTCCAAAGAAGCGAAGCTAGCAGTCCACAATGGAGTGCTGATACCAACCCTGATGTATGGCAGGGAGGCATGGAATTGGCAGAGGAAGGATGAAAGTAAACTGAATGCCGTAGAAAGGAGATCTCTGAGACGAATGTGTGGTAAAACCATGTATGATGGTGAGAAAAATATTGAAATTCGTAAAGAATGCAAGTTTGATGTAAGCGTAATGAGTAAGATAAAAAAGGAACGCTTAGATGGTTTGGACATGTGGAGCGAATGAACGAAGAAAGGAGTCTAAGAAGAATGTATGACGTGAATGTGAATGGAAGAAGAAGCCGGGGACGCCCGAGGAAGACATGGCACGATCAAGTGAATCAAATATTTGAGTCGGGCCGTGTCAGAAGTCGGAATAATAGAAGAGAATGTATGAGACGATGTATGAATGTGAATGAAGCAAGAAGTGTATGCCAAGATCGAGTTGTTTGGCAGTCAGTCCTCTCTGCCTACCCCTGCGGTGAAAAGGCGTGATGGTTAGTTAGTTACAACTAAAACAATTTTTGGATAAAGAAATTTTCAATAGTTCTCTATAAAAGTATTCAAAATCCTCCCTCTAGCAATAAAAACCATTACAAAATTAACTGAATTCAAAAAAGTGTTAAGATATTGATTATGGACACGAGAAGGAAGAATTTAGGATGTTGCAACTGAACAGGGTTTAACAGTCACGTTGTGCTTTCTCTTAGATTTTACAATTTTTGTTAATTTATTGCATTATAATGTTCCTCTAGTAATATTTTAATATAATTATGAAAACTTACAAAAAAAACTTGACATAATTCATATATAAAACCATGTACAATAAAAAGGAGTACCCCAGTACGATCACATTTTTTGCGACTTTTGTAAAACATTGTGAAATAAATCAATTTCACTGGCCTAACCGGCGCCGAGGAGTCGAGGGGTCTTGTGCAAATTGACAACATCAGTTTTCTTTCAAACACGTATAGAACAAAAAGCTACTTTGAACGGTGAAACAGCTGTCACAATAGCAGAAAAAAATAAAATGTGTACAGAACATAATAACTTTATAAATTTTTTTTAATAGATGTGAATTAAGTTCAACAATAATTAATAAAAATAATGTCATTTTATAATAACATTAGAATAATTATACAGCACCGTTTTGTGAAAAATCTCTTCAAGGGATCTGTACAAATATTTTTTCCAAGGCTATATTCTTATTACATTTTTTTTTTATGCGAGTACCGCACAAGTGTTCCAACTGCTCCCAACCGTCTGGAGACAGCGAGATTATGGCATCCCCAATTGGAGTATGGGATGAGGCTGAAAAGGTAGTGGAAAAGGGAAAGAGATGGGGAAGACAAAGGTTGGGAAGTAGTAGAACAGTCGCACAAACTTTAAGAGCAACTGTTGCTTTTCTTGATAAAGGAGGCATGGTCAGGATGTTCGACACACACCTTAGTCCATGAAATACTGAGCCCTGATGGAGGGCTCGTGCAGTGTATGATTGGAACTCGCAGTCGGGTCCGGGTTCGTTGTATGAATGGGGGAAATGGATTGTAAGAGATCTAGACTTTTTTGAAACCCCTAGCTATTCTCAGACGATGAAATTGATCAACACTATATTTATTACTGAAATTAACCGTTAAAGGGCAGCGCAGTGCTATAAGCGTTAGTGACATAAATTGCGACGCAGCGCTGGGCCACTGCATTCTTGTGTGTGTGTTTGTCAATCTTCGGAAGAGCGTGTGTTCCATATGAGAGCGGTGTATTGCGGTTGGCGTGTGTCTTGATAACTATATTTATTGTTTATCCTGTTGTAATATGTATGATACTTTAACAATGTAAATATTAATATACCAACCCTATAATTTGTAATAAAATGTACTGCGTATGTCTAAATAAATAAATAATAAATACACCCTAAAGTGAATCGATATATTTCACCATGTTGGATCTTAGTTCCATTGCGGACGATGTACCAAATGTCAGCGACATTACAGACGACGAGACCTTCCATCTGATAAAAAATATACTTGTAGTTTTATATTAGATGCATAATATTATTTATTTGTTTAATTGCAAAAAGGATCATTAAACTTAGTTAATATTTGTCTTAATTAATATCATATTTTTTATCTATTAACAAAAAAATATCTAAACCAGTTTACGTACCTACTTGCAAAATAAGCACAGCACCAAAACAGTTAAGGGAATAACGATTAAAAAAAAAGTTATGGCGTTTAACACTGGAATTTCATAATAATCTACACAACTGTGTTTCATGCCAAGAGTAATTCTAATATTCATTTAAGAAAGCTGTTATTTAAACATACAAAATTTACAAAAGTCGGATAGAAATTCGATTTTAACCGTAAAGGTATATAAATAGAGACAACGTTCCTAGCAAAATCAGTCTAAAAAGTTGATCCCGCGTGTGAAATACAAAAGGGGTGAAGCGACTGTTGATTTAGCCCACATTCGTCTGACTGCGAACGAACGGAACGCACCGCCGGTTGCGCCGCACCCTCCAGCACTTCTTGCCGGCGGCGCATGCCGAATTGAGATGATTGAGAGTTTTTTTCAGCAAATAAAAAAGCCAATTTACAGTATACTGATTGTGGTAAAACCGATGAAAGGTTACACCATTGCCTATCCTATTTTTTCCAGATCGTCTTGTCCACTCATGAAGGCATTTTGTAGTAATCTTTGGAGATCCATACCCGGCAAGCACTTGTAATCGACTGAAGCTCGTGTTATCTCAATGTAGCCAATTGACCTCATTTAGGTTTACTCCATTTATATACCTCAATGATTTTATCTGACTGTTGTCTTATTTTAACGCCAATTTATTAAAAGGCAATGTCACAATTCAACAACAAATCCATATTAATGTTTTTTTAATAATACATATCCACGGTTTCAACGAACAATGTCGGATGTGCAAATTCGTAACTTTGCATTAGAACTTTAGTAGTTGCGGTAATAGGGTTTTCCAATAAAATAAACAGGAGTTTATGCAAAATTTCCAAAACAAAGCTATATTCTTTTATCTCAAAAACAAAAAGATGTTGATGTGAAACTCTAAACAAATAGAAACGAAACTTTAAACAGCTCCAAAAAGAAAGTTTCATTTGCACATTAGACATCGTTCGTTGGGATCGTCGAAGTGTAATTTTGGATTAATAAATAGAAACATTATCATAATGGTTACCATTCTCTGCTGTAGTGAGACGGCGGTGGTGATACCAAACACATCATTGGCGTCATTATACTCCTCGTCCATATCATCCTCCGCCATGTCGGGGTCACTCTGTTTTATTACACTGCCGACATTGCTTTGACCTGTAAAGTACAAACAATGGGAGTTATTAATATTAAATTAAACAAACTTTGTTTTGAACCACTACTAATTGATTTTTAATTTATCGTCAACTGGTTTCATTAATCAGAAACTTTGTTGGGGTAAAAAAAAATTGTCAGTAAGAGAAAAATTAAATTAATTTTTATCAGTAAGACAATGCGTAATGTCAATATTAGAATCAAAGAACATCTCGGATGTCTAACCCATTGGCCCCAAACGACGTCAGCCTGGCGGGTGTCTCAAGTGTGCATAAACCCGAACCCCGCCACTGTGGCGCTCTAGAAGTCGGTCGGACTAAAAACCAAAAACGGACACACCAGTTACATCGCTGAATCCAATTTTAAACGCCAATCACTCTACGGATAATGAAGCTTTCATTTTGCAATATTGCCAATATGTTTGTAAAGTTTTTTCCCTGATATTTCTGTTCAAAGTTTTAACATTTATTTTTTTCTTAAGATTATTCATAATATTTAAATGTATTCCATTTAAAAAAAGACAAGTTTTTGGAGGGAAAATTGTAATTTGTTGAAAATATCTAAAAACATTACGATAAGTGAAATAAAATAAAACGGTATGAAAATATCAAATTTATCGTGCTATCTGAATTGCGTAAATATCCAAAGTACTGCCTCATTTTAAGATAAAAAATTTTTCTTAAAAAAACCCAAACTAAGAACTCAACCTATATTATAATACAATTGTTCATTACATGTCAAATAGGTTTTTAAGTTCTTAGTTTAGGTTTTTTGAAAAAATACAAAAACTAACCCAAAAGCCATACAAAAACTTGAAACTTTACAAAGCTTTATGAATTAAAATGCATTATTTTTCATTTCCGGTGATTAAAATAATTTAAATATGTTTTTGTTAGTTTTTTTATTATTATTTTAAAAAACCCAAACTATGAAACAAAAACATATTTTATATACAATACAATACATACATAAAACAGGTTTTTAGGTTCTTAGTTTGGGTTTTTTCGAAAAATAAAATGCATGATTTTGCTTCTCCAGTGACTGCAATAGTTGTTCCTCATTGTAATTAAGCTAATAAAATGTGTTTTTTATTAATTTTGTGCATATTAAGAAATACATGGTTATATGCATATTTAATAAAATATTTGCATAGAGTCGTCCCAACCGGAAATATTTACTTAGTTAAATTATGCTATCGGGTGAAAAGCCACAAAAAAAAAGAAGAGTAATGCGGATTTGTTTAAAAAAAATAGCAACTAAAAAGAAAAATTATTCCCATAGCAGCCGTATCGCCTTTCAATGTGGGGTTTTAAAAGCGGAATAACTGACACGCGAACTAAATTATTACATATTAAAAATAATCGAAAAAACTACCAACAACATTCAAAAGTTTTGAAATGTAGACAAATGCTTGATTTGTGATTATTACTTTATTTGAGAAATGTAAAGGAAGGCAAAACAACACGCGGCATTGTGATAATGAGTCAAGTTTATATTGCACAACTTTACTAACCTATTATTATGTTGGATAGTTCTGAAAGATTGACATGTGCTTTTAAAAACAATTGTTGAAGCAGCGCCTTGATGCCGTGGAAATCCGAGTCCTGTGGGTTCCTGCCTTCAAAGTCAACCTGAATCTCCTAAAACATAAGACAATAATCAAAATATTTGCATGTTTCAACGATGTTTTGTAGACAATACGGATTGAGGTTATGACAAACGAAATTAGTTACTAACCTCGTTCCCTGTGTAGATATCTGGATTACTGTCATCATCAGATTCTGAACTTCCACTACTTCCATCGTCCCTGTTCATGGGATTGTCGCCATATGCGCGTTTTTTTAAAGGATTGGACATTTTATCACACTGCGTTCGCGATACCGGCTGAATGTGTTTTTAAAATGTCGTTTTGACAGCGAAAGTTAAAGTGTTGCTACTCTAAAAGTGTGTTGTAAAGAAAAAATAAAATGTAGGTTGGCAGAACCGTGGGTAACGCGTGACGAATTTTATGACTCAAGCTATATATCGTTCTGTGGCACAGGGTTAAGAATCAACTTTCCCATATAATTAAGCCAAGAGAATCTCTAGTTTTAAGAATCAATTTTTCCCGTATAATAAGGAACTCCAATCCAATTATTATTTTTTTATTAATGTTTACATCCTAAAATAATTGTTAAAGTTAAAATTTTTTTAAAGCCCACCAAAACGCACGAAATCTATAGCTTGATGGGTGTGATGTCACACGAGCAGTCGGATTAGCGGTTCAATAGGCGGTAATCGATATTGTATAGATTCCATAGAAAACTCCGAGAACTTTATACTCAATTTTAACTGCTTTTAATTGAAGGAAATATTGTAGAATATCAGCGTCTCGTTACTATTGTAGGCGCATTGTACCAAAGTGCAAAAATACATTCGTATCCGCAACTGATTAACAATTTATAAGCGCTCAAAGAAAGTCCATAGCTCACATTTAATCTAACTTTTTTCAAACCTAAACTGGAAGACTAGGCCACATGTTGGTAACAGAAATGCGTATTATGATACCGCCGCACATCTGATATATCGATACCGGGTCCACAGATATTAGCGTTCTGACCGTTCCGAGATATTAAACGATATTTTGGTATTCATATCTATTGAATAGTGATTTGGTACGTGATAATAATAATAATTTGATGATTTTTATAGCGCCATTTTTTGCGAAAATCACATAAAGGACGCTGTACAAATGTTTTTTTTCCCAATGCGCTTTTTTTCATTATTGAAATTTAGTACAATTTAATTCATTGCAATATTATACTTCTCTTTTAAGCAATGCTTGTGTAGAGAAGCGGAGTGTACAAATTGCGTTCAGATAGTTATATATTTAGACAGTAATGTTTCCTAAAGTGTCACAAGAAGATGCTTAAAATAATAACAATAAAAATAAAATGGTTTACATGATTATATTGCAGAGTTGGTGGTTTAATTAATAGAAAAAAATGGAGTGCGTATCGACAAATTTTGTTTTAGAAGTTAAAATCATAATATAATACCTGTGACGTAGGATATTTAACATATAGCATAACGGTACTAGTTGTATATTATGTTGTCTATCTTATCACTAACTAAAGACAGTCATATCGATAATAAGTACTGGCATTACTGACCGTGCTCGATTCATTCAATACTCATCTTTATCTAATATTAACAAATCTTTGGTATCGCTGATATTTCAATAAAAATTATTCCTTCGGTGTCAACAATGAAAAAAACGATAAAAATAGCTAGAAATGACAAAACCGTTATGTCCCAGACACTATTAGGTCTACAGAGACCATTTTGATTTCAAATTCTACGCAAATTTTGTCTACTTCAAAAAGTATTAAATGATTATTCCGAAAAATTAGTCATTCGGGATTCAAAATCGACAAAAACAGAAGAAAGGTCGAAAAAAATATTTTTTATAATCCAGAGGTTGTGTAAAATTGATTGAATTAATCTGCATCGTTTTATAATTAATTCGTTAAAAATAATATAAAGAGTATATTTATGGTGTGTTCCAAAGTGAAAGACGCTTGAAATGTCTTTAGCCGTGTTTAGCGCTTAGATCTGAATAGCCCGTTACTTCTCCACCTTCCTTACCCCATCGCCTTCCCCTTCCCATACCTTTTACCCTTACAACATACCCCAATAAGGGATGTCATAGTCCCATTGGTTTCGGACAATTGAGACTCTTGTGCGGTATTCGCATAAACAAATAGGAGCGTTAGGAGAATTCATAATACGAAAGTAAATAGCAGAAGAATTAATCAATCAATGCAAAAATGATATGAAAAAACCCTTAACAACACCCACGATGAATAACATAATACTGATATACTAATATATCAATATTAGGTAATATCATAAAAGAACGGGTGTGATACAAAACTATTTCATTATCGAGCTTTCTTAGGACATGGCTAGATATTTTGGATGCGATTTTAACCTTTAATGCTTTGAATTATGCATGAAAGGCAAATCAGAATCGCTTGCGTTAATAGCCTCTGTCAGTTTTCTGCGCATGCGCAGTCCGTGTCAACAGTAGACAGGTATTAACTTGAATAGGTTGAATAAATTGAATAGTTTTGAAACATTGAAGTAACTTTAATGGCTTATAAATATATTATGCATTGTAGGAAATAATAGTTTTGAGGTATCATTGGAAATCCTCCACTTCCAGAATAACTGAAGAAATAATTACCAAAGTGCCAATGCCATTGTTGTATTGTGCAAGGGCCGGGGTATAGATTATTACGTTGACAAATTCGATAAAATTGGTATAAATTTTCAAGCAAAAACTCTCAAGTAGTCGCAATAAACAAACATAATGATTTTTCGGGCAAAATGATCACTGTAAATAGCGAAATTATAAGCCATAAGCAAGATTAAGAGCGGAAAAAAACTTATCTAGTTATAGTTGGGCTCAAAAACGGCACATGTGACGTCAGAAGCAGTGGTACCAACAGAACATGGTGTTTTGGTGGTACAGTTTTTAGTTCATTTTTATATAACGTTTTATGAAATCTACATATAATTATGTACAATAAAAGTTATATATTCGGACTCGGCGTTTGCTGATCTATACGAATATGTATTTTTAAAGCCATTATATTTTTCACTGGAGTTCCTTATTAAGCCAAATGAATCTCTAGTTTTAAGAATCAAATTTTTCGTAGACCGCTAATTTTAAGAACAAAGTCTTCACGTAGAATTAAGTACTTGACTCTCTAATTTTAATGATACTTTGTACCTAATTAAGGTTAACTTTAGTTTAAAGACTAACGCCAGAAATAGAACAATAAATGACTTATTAATTAATTGTAATTACCTAAAGTGAGTTTCAGTACCTACCTTTTTGCGTTATTTACTAGAGATAACATTACCCAGCTAATTAAGAGCTTCTTATCAAATTGTTCAGTAAGGTAGAATATTTTTTTGGGTGTTTGACCTCCTTGTAGACGTAAACGATGCCATCGCTAGGGATTTCTCCCCCGATCTGGGGAGAAAAGGTATTTTGATGGAATTGAAATAAATCTGAGGAGATTTTGGAACGCTGGCAGGCCATTCCCATCCCGTGCCTGTGTATCATCTCATATAGATTGTTTTTACAATTCCTTCGACATATAATTGTTTATTTGGTAAATATTTCAAGTATAATGTTTAAAAAAGAAAAATACTTTCAGATTCATAAAAAAATATTTGAATATGCATAAATAAAAGAATACGTTCTAGGTTCTTAGTTTGGGTTTTTTATTTCTTAAAAAACTCAAGTTTTAAATATCCATTTTATGCAATGGCACTTTTGAAAAAATGTCATTTCATACTAACGTTAAAAATGGCGTCAATTCTTCTTCTATATTTACGTGTTTTCATATAAAGGAAGTAAAAAATGAAGTGTATTATTTTGTATTTCCGCAAATGCAAATATTTTTTATTTATTTTTACGAATGTAAGAGTTTTTTTTTTTAAATTATGTGTTTTTCTACTAGAGTCCCAACTGGAAATATTTACCCATCTGGTAATTATAATAATAATTATTATTATTTGAATAATATAAAATAAAACAAAGTACTTTCAACCACATTTATTTATTTTAAAAACTATAAAAATGATAAAAAATTAATAGGGATTACATTATTAATGGGGAAAGTTACATAATGTGAGTATAAAATTAATAACCTAATTGAAAACAATGAAAAATTAATTATACATGAAACACAAAAAAAAACCTTCACTCATTTTTGGGTCAAAACCAAAGTTCCAAACACATTTGAACAATCTTATTTATTATAAGAATGTTATGTACCTACTATATATATTAAAAGTAGTTATAAAAACGTTTGGACAATTTTGGTTATGAACCAAGAAACACAAGTAAAATTATGAATAAAAAAAAACAATTAGGGGGTAAAATCAAGTACCTACTGAAAATGATCAAAAAATATTTTAACTTAAGAATAATTAATTTTGTCACACGGCAACATTGTTAAAACCTTTCAATTACGAAATGCAATACATAATTTTTTTTTCTTGTAAAGTATACATCAATCTTTGGTGAACATTTTGATTTGAAAAAGCAAATAATAAACTCTCCTCGGTACAAAAATAAATTACTTTGCCCTTACATTGACAAATCGCCGGCCGAGTGTGTAATTGAACTAACAGCAGATTTTAGGTAAAATTTCCTCTTCGATACGTGTGTGTCTATTTTATCTATCTGTATCCTCACTCATCTAAATTATAAAAATCGGGCATTTTTAGGAAGTAAATTGATTGAATTAAGACAATTCCTTCCAAAGAAACAATACGCTGATTTTTAAAACCCGGTGCAGTGAAGTTAGGAAAAGTACTGCTAGCACAATTAAAGTACTCAGCTGACGAAATGTTGTTTAATATCTAATTTACTACTTAAAAATATTTAAAAGAAAGTTCGAAAGTTTAAAAAAATTTAAAACAACTGTATACTATCATACCATGCGGCAGGGATAGCATACATGTAAAGATCACTCTTAAAATCAAATAAAAAAATTTAAAAACAAGTTATTATTCACATATTTCTAAAGGTTGGGCTGCTCTCTGACGGTCCGACGGGGAATCGACATAAACCGGGTGCAACAAAAAAGCAAGAAATGTTTCGCTATATTTCCTCTATCGAATCTCTGATGGGTGTGCAGTGATTTGCAGCCGCCAGTAAATTATCGGTATTGCAGATTTCTGTTATCACATTTACCGCTGAATGTTATCAGATCTATCAAAGTAAAAACCGAAAAATGTCGAGTGAATCAGGCGAAGACGAGGCTCTGGTTTGCTATCTATTACTTCGAATGAGGCAAAAAACGAAAGGGTTTTAGATCCACCCCTACATCAAACGTAACATTCATTGTAGGTTATTTATTGCTGTCAGGGAACTGTCTGGAGATGATGTCAAATTCCGGCAAATGTACCGAATGTCATAAAAAAAACATTCCAAGAACTGATCCAGCACGTTACTCCATATATAAGAAGTCCTCCTATCGCACACCAAACTTTCTACGTTGCCTCCTTTATTGCATATGCCGGTAATTTATAGTTATAAAGGCGTGCATATCTCTATCTCCATTATTAGCCGAAAATTCATACCCGCTCCAAGTTTGAACTCAAAGGATGAATGGAGCGTAAACGATCGAAACGCAGTGCATAGATTTACTGGACGCGTGTTTACCAAGAAGCTACTGAATTGTTGTCCCGCTTGTGGTATAACAGAAGTACGTCGCGCCGTTTCCGCTTCCCCCCCGAGTTGTGAGCTAGCGCCCATTGAAATGTATGGCGGAGTGCCCTATCGGTATCACGCATGAGGTTTATGTGGATTCCCTACCGGACCATCAGAAAGTGGCCTTAAATGAAAATGTTTTACAAATGAATACAAGCATATTTCAACAAATGGACAAGAATTTAACGCTTATTCATTTAACAAAAGATACCAATAACACTTATGACTTAAATTACATTTTAACAATAATCTTTTGCAACAATGTTTTAATACATAATAATTAATTACTCAATGAGAGAAGGTGACCCCATTTGGACTAAGTTAAATAAATGAGAAACTCCAGGGAAACACATTACGGCTTATATATTCATATAGATCAGCAAACACCCATTTAGAATTTACAAGTTTTATTATGTATAATTATATGTAGAATTTATAAATCTTTACTTAAAAGTGAATAAAAAATCATCTCACCAAAACACCATGTTACGTTGGTACCATTGCATTCTGGACATTTGATTTCACAGGTCTCATTCGTGCATATTCTGGTTTTCGATTTGTATGGAAATTTAAACAAAATTTGGGTGACTTTAAGCTCCATCATTGCTATTCAATATAAAAATAAATAAAAAAACTATCATTATTGAAAGAAATAAGAATATTCATGGGCCAACCAATTGTCAATACGGATATTATACCATTAATAGAATATACAATTATGTACGGTAAAGCTCATCCTTGTTTTAACATTTGACATTCTAACCTCAAAACTGATCAAAACCGACCGGCCATAGATTTGAAGCGTTTTGGCGGCCTTTGAAAAATTGAAATTTATTTACTTATTAAAAATAACTTTTTTTTTTAATGGACAGGAGTTCCTTATTTGTAAGAATTCGAGAACAACCAAAATCTGAACAAACAATTTTTAAATTTATTATGGCAAGAAACATTGTCTAAAATTCAAAAGAAATAATATATTTTTAACCATTGAAGATAATATTAACCAGCTCTCAAAATAAAACATGAAACCGAAAAGACGCAGAAAAGAAAAAGATAACGGTAGCAGCTGGGACTCGAACTCAGGACCTCACGGTCTATCCGGGACCTTGCGCTCTAATCCACTGATCTACGGCTGCCCCAATCCATCCTGCCATTTTTTTTAGAATTGTTATTATCATTTTCAATTAAATTCCATACATTTTTGGCTGCTACCTTTTTATTATGACTACAAGATTCTACCCGAATTTATTTGTAATCCTTTTAGATAGTGTCTCGGATATACCTCTCCGATTTTCTTCGGACATCAATTAACTTTTTCTGCAAGTCTGGGGTTAATATACAATAAGTAATAAAAAAAAAAAATGAAGTAACAATATAATTTTAATCAACAGAATAATTCATTAGATGCCAAATATCAATTGTGGTAACTTTAACATTTTATAGAAAAATTAAAGAATAATGAATTATTTATTTGGAAAAGCTTAGGAGAAAGATTTTTAGAAATACGTATAACTTTTAGTAAGTAGAGAAACGTATAAGATTCATAACCTTAATGAATTATATTTATTAAAGTTAGTTGTAGTGAAGTCCATTACATAATGTAATTAAAATTAAATCAAAATATTATAGTACTATTACCCTAGTAATAATGATTTTTTATTTTATTTTATTTTTTATTGTCAGTGAGGTTTGTTATTTATAAAATTATTGATGGTGGATAAATATAACCAGTCAATAATATCAGTGTTATAAAAAATACAGCAGTTTATTTTTTTGGTTGGTTTGAATCATTATTGTTTGTGGGTGTGAACTTTGACAGAAGCATTTCAAATGCATAGAAAAATGTGAATAAAGAATTTAACAGCAGTAGATTCAAATCAATTTTGCTTAACGTCGGGAGATCTATTATTTATTAATTCAAAATAATGATAATATTATTGTGCAATACGATAAACATGGTGTTTTTAAAGAGAAAAATATTTATTACGTTTTTTTTTAATTTTGCATGGGCTTAGTATTTATCAAAATATAATCAGAAATATTACACATTTTTGACCGTTGTACGCATGTTTTACAAAAACATTTAAAAAGTTGAATATCCTTAAAAAATGCTGTGAAGGTTTTTCTGTAATACGTCCATAAGATAAATTAAAAAAAAATAACAGTGTGCGGTTTAATTTTTTTATGAACACTACGTAACTTTAATGTTATTTTTTTTTTTGTAATACGGATTACAAATATTTGGTTATGTTTATTTACAAAAAAGCAACGATAAAGGATTAAAATACATTTCTCCAATTTAAAAATCATATTCGTATTTTAAATATTTTGTAAAACATACAATGGGACGATCAGAAAAAGTAATATTTGTGATTAGATTTTGATAAACACTAAACCTATGTAAATTTATAAAATATTTTTCTATTTAAAAACGTTACGTTTATCGTATGGCGTAATAATACTATCATTATTTTGAATTAATAAATAATAACTCTCCGACGTCCTTCTCGCCCTTAAAAAAATCAAATTATTAGAAATGACGAAATGCAAAGTTGGCAGCAATATAATAATGTCAAGGGCTTCATACGTACAACAATGATTAATTTTTAAACTTGCATGCAGTGGCGTCATCCATTTTAGGTACCAGCGTGTTTCCAACTAATAAAAATTGTTAAAATATATTTACAAAATCATTTACTCAATTTACTTTTAGTCACATTTGATTACATTCATTCAAGGGGACAAAAAAAAAACTCAACTTAAAATATTTATACGTAGCCATAATTACTTATGATGCCAAAAACTTGATTATTTATACTACAAGTTACTCATGATGCCAAAAACCCTCAAATTGATTATTTACATATATCAAAGGTTACTCATGATGCCAAAAATTCTCACAATAGATTAATTATACTCAACCGCAGTTACTCATAATGCCATAAACCCTCAAATTGATTATTTATATGTATCAGACGTTACTCATGACGACAAAAACCCTCAATCTTGCTATTTATATTAATTTATAAATATTTACTCATGACGGCATAAACTCTTACTATCAACTGTAGTTACTCATGACGACAAAAACATTCAAATTTAATTTTTATTTGTAGTCACTTACTCATGATGCCAAAAACCCTTCAAATTTTTGAATTATTTTTTTCAATAGTTACGCACGATGCCAAAAAACTGTCAAATTTGTAATTTATACTTATCAATAGCGACCCATGACGACAAAAACCCTCAATCTTGCTATTTATATTGATTTATAAATATTTAATCAAGACGGCATAAATTCTTACTATCAACTGTAGTTACTCATGACGTCAAAAACTTTCAAATTTGATTTTTATTTGTAGTCACTTACTCATGATGACAAAAACCCTCAAATCTTGCCATTTATATTAATTTATAAATATTTACTCATGACGGCATAAACTCTTACTATCAACTGTAGTTACTCATGATGCCAAAAACCCCTCAAATTGTTGAATTATATTTTACAATAGTTACGCACGATGCCGAAAAAAAAATTGTAATTTATACTTATCGATAGCGACCCATGACGACAAAAACCCTCAATCTTGCTATTTATATTAATTTATCAATATTTTTACTCATGACATTCCGGAAACACGTGGAAATCCTTTGGATGAGAACACTGCTTTCAAGTATACTTGTACCGTATTAGTTTAGCCACAACCAGAATAAAAAAAAACTTAAACAATATAGATTAAAATCCTACAAATAAGACGCATCACTAAAACTATTTGATAGGTGCTATAATTTATAAAATACATAAAACATTGTTCAACCTGTTGGCATGCACTAGTTAGTGCAGCAGTAATAAGATTTAAAAAAAAAACATAATAATTAAACCTTTAACAGATATTTACGATTAATTGTACAATATATTTTAGATACGTTAAAAAAGTACAGGGCTTCAAATTATTTCAGTAAAATCTCAAACTGATAATATAATATATTATGTATTATTAATAGCAAGTAGGAGAAACATTATTTGTGAACACAATTATTACATGATTACATACACGAGGTTTAATGCAAGAGTAAGGCGTTGCAAGAAGGTGCCGGATTCCGCAATAGACTCCTTCATTTAACGGCACTTTGAATTTGTTAAACTTGTGATAGTGCTATTGAATTGTCCGCTGACGCACAGTGTTTGGGATTGAACTCCGGGCAAGAGAGAGCGAGGCAAGCGTGCAATCATCAGCCGTCAATCCAGCCTCACAAATATAATTTATTATACAGATATGTACATAAATACATGCATTTCGGCTACAGTCCAGTTCTGGTGAGAATGACCCCAGTTAACACAAGATAACAGCATTTTTATGCGTTTTATTTATTGAGCGATTTTCCATAACAAAAAGGTAGCAATAATTGTTTTTCAAAGTAAAACTTTTTGCTGTTCAAAAAACTCTGGGAAAGAAAAGGGTGTGGAGGTAGGAATCTAGGGGTCGGTGATGATTTCAGTGAGCGATGGGTCGAGAGAGTTTGGCTGGAGAGCCCAAAGCCAGTCCCTCAACTGGCCTTTTCCGATCCGGCCCACCATGCAGTCGGTGGGCAGATGCATTCACCGTTAAGACCTGCGAAAACATCGCCCCTACTAAGTCACCTTCCGGTAGAGGTAGAGGTGTTGGTTATCGAATGAATGATTCCCGGGACGACGGTACCCAGACCTGCCTCCCAAATTAGATAACAGAGGAATAAACACATTTGTTCACTTGACTACTAACAGGTTACGTATCCTCACCGAGGTGTTTCGGGCAGCGGGGTGGAAGAAGCACCCTGATGATGAGAGTCAACCTTCGATGGGAACAAACTTTTTGTTTTGGAAAATAGACATAATCTTAAAACAATCACTGCCACCACTGCTTTTTTATAGCTAAATTAAAGCATAGTCGGGGATAGATATACAGTTTTTAACAAAGATTTTGAGGTTATCACCACAGTAACTGGAGTATAGTCAGAGATACACCTATTTTAAAATATTATTATAGTTTTAAAAGTTTTGTCCGATTGTTTTTTTGTTGTGCGTGAATAAAATAAAAAATAATTATTACATATTGTAAAACACTACAAGTTCTGGCTTAAAAACTAGATTTTATATTTGATCCTTGAAGATAATATTAACAAATCTCGAATGTAAAATGAAACAGAAAATAAAAAAGTAACGTTCACATCTGGGACTCAAACCCGGGACCTCCCAGTCTATCCGGGACCGACCAAGATAACGCAATCTTATGGTTTTCTGTCATTTTTATCAATATCGTATAATATTTAAGAACTATTTTCTGTTTTATTTGAGATTTGTTAATATTATCTTCAATAATTTAATATTACAATGAGGTTTATAAGATTCAATAAGATATTCCAATAAAATTGAATGGATTTAATATAATTATGTACTAGTTAAATATAATTTTATAATCTTTTTAAACAGTTTGTTTTTATATTTTGTGTACATTAATGGAAGTTTACATTATTAGCTATAGCCAATAAACAGACTGATTATCAAAAGAGTGAATTCTTTAAAAAGCAATAATTAATTCACTAGTACATATGCATTTTGTTCAATTCTTTCAAAGTCTTTCCAATCAAAATCTGTTACCTACATTTTCAGTTCGAACGACATTTAGTTTTGATCATAAGATTTTAAAACTAGGAATTCGGTACAAAATGAGATTTTGAAAAGAAAATAAAAAAAGTGTAATAAACTGTAATAATAATGATTTGTATGAAAAATCACCTTAAGGGCGCTTGTACAAATAGAGAAGTGTGTACATATACATATATAGGTCCCACAATTAGAGCTGACGCGAACAACACAGTGTGTGTATTGGTGTATACGTTGAACGAATTTTAATAGCCAAAAGCTTTTTTTTTTAATTCTCAGATTTAGGTCAGATTTTTGGACAACAAATCACTAAAAACCGGAGCGTTTGCCGCACCGTGCGCCAACTTAAGTGTAATTTCGTATTAGAGTGTTATATAATATTATTTTCTTTACCGTGCTGTATGCAAGCAATGCATCTGTATGAGTACTGTGTTCGCATCAACTTTGCCCGCGATACCTATATAAAATTATAGTTTTTCTTCTCAAACAGAAAAAATATATACAATGATACCTCGTTTAGTGACCAACGCTTCTCATTGAACATGTAGGATCATCCGTTAACCTGCGGTGCGAATGTCCCACTTTGATAGGAAGAAGGCTCAGTTACCTGGGGAGTTGAATATCAAGTTGTGGAACCAGGAGACATGACCAAATACCACTTTATACTAAACAAAACATACAAAAAACACATTTAATTAGACAAACGTATTATAAAGGTTATTGTCACATCACTTTTCTTTCATTTTATATAAAAACAATTATAAGAAAAATTGGCAAACTTTGATAAATATTTTTCAAATGTTGTTTTATAAAACTATTTCAAATTATTCTGGAGCGTCTACGGTGAACTTTTAAATGCAAATAGAAAGATTGGTGTTCTCTTTCTAAAACTGTTTATTTCATATGTCTGACCATATAAAACAAAAATGATGAAAGGGAGTCAGTTGGTGGCAGATATGCCACTACTTGACTCTACTGTCATTGATGTTTCGTGGCAAATGCGTCATTACGTGACCCGAGTGATTAATGTATTTATAATATTAATTATACAATGAATTGGGATAGCGGAATAACAGTCCGTATGGATTTTTCATGTATTTACTTTATTAAACGAGGCATTATTGTATATATATATATATATATTCCAATTTTGCTGAAAATGATCTTCATTTAGAAGCACCATACAATATTAAATTTATTATTAATTTTACACTGCAGTTTTTGGAATAATGACCGGGAACAAATCCTAAAGGGTTGTTTCGCCACCTTTGACTAAACTGTCGAGCAACTAAAAAAAAAAACAGACTTTTCCTTGACGGGTAGGGTTACCTCAGCGGTGGTAAAACGGATAATAAATGGTTGCGCCGGTTACGGTTCAACTTGGATAGCCTTATAGTTGATTTGCACAATGATATGCATCCTAATAAAACCTACTCAATTGTAATCCACACCTAGTCCATAGACTTCACCCACTGTGATTTCGTTCACTAGGCATTAATTCGCACCCGCAACCCGCTAAAATATTCGTATTGCGTTTCGTAAGCGCCGCGATCTATTGTGTTATCTCGCTGCAGATGAATATCATCTGTGTTTTTTTATGTTAAATTATTATTAATTATTTATGTGCTCAGTGCATCTCTACAGCCAAAGAAAAGGCTTGTGGAGAAATAAGGATCAGGGGTAGGTCTTTGGATCCCATCTTTCCCTTCCTATTTTACCCCTGCATATTTGAGCGTCAATTATAATTATTTAAATTGTGTTAACGATAATTTATGAACCAGCGCACCCAATATACGCTACTCGATGAATAGTGCTAATCTACAGTTTACTCAGAGGTGGTGAAATGCCTTTTAATTCCGTTAAATCAAAGCATTGGTTGTGGTGCTAAGACGTATAGTAGACATTATTATCAGAAATTTTTCTTAAAGAAACCGGAGTAGTCTAAAGATTGCATTATTAAATATTATTCTCTTTTGTTGAATAATAAAAATATCAGTCTGAAACTAAATTTCTTTAGGATCATAGCTATTTAAATATACACTCAGATTTATAAGTGTTCCTGATAATTCAATTAAATACTATTCTTATATTAATTACATCCACAAAACATAGAAAGATGTAGAAGTGTCCGAAATCCAAATAATTTTGAAACATCAAGTACACAATACAGCACTGTTTTAAGTGTCCACGTACAAATTTAAAAAAATAAAAATGTGTCATAAATTTTATTAACCGTACTACCCATACGAACGTACGTGATACGGGTGCTATATTATCGCCCAAACGCAACAAGCCATATCCCATACGTTCAGGTACAAAAAACTATACCCGAAACCCATAAAACTTTCATATATGTCAAGTTTGTTCCTGCGTCACCTCGTTAAGTATTTAACGTAAAATACTTAACGAGACATACCGGACAAAATTTGTAATGTAAAAAATTGTGTCTGGTATATTGTAAACACATTGTTATTGCGAAATTTAATTTAAAAAAAACCTGATATTTTTTTTACCTACTTTTTGAATAATAACCCAAAGGACGGCCAGATATTAAAACAAAAAAGGATACAAGCATTAATAATTTATTTAAAAAAAAAACTACAGTTGCGGTGGGTATTGTTGCAATTCGACTCTGATTGGGGACACTTTTACATTGTTCTATGTCCTGTTATTACATTTATCTTTTTTATTTACGATAATTTCACAAAATGAAGACATCCAGTCAAATGGCAAACACTGACATATTCTTCAATTTTACAAATAATTATTGAAAAAAAATTATTGGGTTTGAATATTCTCTGGTCACATGTATAATGCGAATATTTTATAAGTCATAGGAGTACATAGTATAAAAAGTAGATAGAAAAGTACATTGACTGTGAAAAGGCAGAAAAATTAATTAGCAAACATTTTTTCTTCTTGCATTCTCTGTGGCAAATTACACATAGCAAATTATACATTGTGTCATGACAACTTACACTTTTTTTCTTGAATTCTCTGTGGCAAAACACACACTGGAAAATTACACATCTTGGCAAATAACACACAGTGGCAAATTACACATAGTGGCAAAACGCTCATTGTGGGAAAATGCATATTGTGAAAAAGACTAAAGGAAACCGATTTTTAAGTTCATTTTGTTTATATTTATGATTTAAAATTACAATAATTTTAGCAGCCATTTGCTCAGTTTTGATTGGTGAAAGCAAATATTAACCTAATATCATAATGAACGTAATTATAAGTCTAAGATGCTGTATCATGCCCAACAAATAGTTCATGATTAAGAAGTTATATGACCGATCAATGGCTGAGTTGGTATCACGTCTGGGTCCCACCCAGGCGTCGCGAGTTCAATTCCTCAAGCAACATTTCCACTTAGTATGATGATAGGAGTTTTACAAATATTGTCGGGTTATTCGTAACCTGGAAATGTTTGTCTTTCTTTAAAAAAAACAATTAGAATTTTTTTTAGCACTTTTCTTGCGATATTCCAGGAAATGCAAGCTTCAGAGAACACCCTCTTCTACATGTTCCAAAGCCTCTCTCGCTTTGTCGAGTGAGAGTGGCCATGAGAAATGGGGAGGGTGAAAGACCGCAATCCACTGTTATGGTGACCACACTGGCTCAGCCCGCAGGTACCAACTATGATTGTTCTTTTTAAAAACTCAATTCAAATAAAAATAAAATTTGAATGGTTTTAACGCAATGCATTTTATGTTTGTTTTAGCTGTGGCAAGCCAGCAGCCAATACTGATTGTGGGGGGATCCCACCACATTATCTAACAACCTGGGGATATATTCAGCCAACCTGATATCATTCACAACACCACCAACGTTACCCAAGGTGATTCTGATTGTAGGGGGATCCCACCACATTATCCAACAACCTGGGGATATATTCAGCCAACCCGATATCATTTACAACACTACCAACATTATCCGAGGTAATTCTGATTGTGGGGGGATCCCACCACATTATCTAACAACCTGGGGATATATTCAGCCAACCTGATATCATTCACAACACCACCAACGTTACCCAAGGTGATTCTGATTGTAGGGGGATCCCACCACATTATCCAACAACCTGGGGATATATTCAGCCAACCCGATATCATTTACAACACTACCAACATTATCCGAGGTAATTCTGATTGTGGGGGGATCCCACCACATTGTCCAACAACCTGGCGATATATTCAGCCAATCCGATATCATTTACAACACTACCAACATTATCCAAGGTAATCAATCATGAATAATGTCCTTTCAAAAAATATTCTGTTCATCAGGATTTGCGGATGTTTTTCATTACTTGTTTAACATTTAATATATTGTTAACCCTTTACGGGTATGGGGATCGATGTCCGTAGGGACATTCTTTTTGTCTCCGATTCAAGCGGCACTGTCTTTAAGAGTTCCCTTTGGAAGATGTCTCCTTCCACCGCCATCCTAATGCCAGAATCTATAGCCTGCACTCCCCTGTATTTGTCTGTCGATTGGCTGAATAGTCACCTCTACATCTTGGGCCAGGTGAAACAGGCAAATCGTAACAACCCGGTGCGCTGGCAGATTATGCGCGCCGACTTTGAAGGGAAAGGGCAAGCCATTGCTTTTGCGGTGTTCCATTCCAAGCCCGTTAATATTGAAGTGGATCCCTACAATGGGTAAGTAATAAAAAAAACTACTATCATAGCAGATAAGTTTAGTTCAACGGGTGGTTTGCTTCCTATAAATGATTCATGGAAAGTGACAAAATGCGAATTACAGAGATATATTTGTTAGCTTTATACAGTTTTCACTGCCACAGTTTTTTTTTAATGAACTTCACAAGTATGAGTACAACTCTACAAAACATTAAAAAGTAAATTAGTCTACCAAAATAACCAGATAAGCCTTTGCCAAAGTAGTATGTGGCAAAACACACATTGTGGAAAATTAAACATCTTGGCAAATAACACACTGTCAAATTACACATCTTGGCAAATAACACACAGTGGCAAATTACACATAGTGACAAAACGCTCATTGTGGGAAAATACATATTGTGAAAAAGACTAAAGGAAACCGATTTTTAAGTTCATTTTGTTTATATTTATATGATTTAAAATTACAATAATTTTAGCAGCCATTTGCTCAGTTTTGATTGGCGAAAGCAAATATTAACATAATAATATAAAAAGAATATCATAATGAACGCAATTATTGTAATAATGTTTAAAAATAATTTCTATTTGGATGGTGTGAGTAATTCTTCTGCCATTTCACAGTCAATATATTTATATATATTTTTTAATATTATTAACAGTGGACCCAAGGCTTTAACACAATCCTCCAGTTAGTAATATCATAAATTGAACATAATAGCACATGCTACCAAATTTTTAAAACTTTTATAAATGTATGAAATGTGTGTGCAGAGAAAAAGACTTTATAAATGATAAAAATAATTATATAAATACATCAAGCGATATTGAACGTGGTGGTTTTTTCCCACTTTTTAAAAGTGCACACACTTCTAAGAGTTTTACTGTTTAATTGTCAAACAATCATCAAATAAAACCAAATGAATATGTACAAAAATTAAAAAAAAAACGTCTGCTTATCATGCTTTCACTTAAATTCTTAAAAATAGGTACCAGAATCCAGATGAGTAAATAATAAATTACTCATCGTTAACCCGCTGAATTTATATAAATAAAAGGTATAAAAATAATTTGCCTTATAAAATAGCCAACATAAGAACCACTACTGGCAGCTG
This sequence comes from Halesus radiatus, assembly GCA_022606495.2. Classification (NCBI taxonomy): domain Eukaryota; kingdom Metazoa; phylum Arthropoda; class Insecta; order Trichoptera; family Limnephilidae; genus Halesus; species Halesus radiatus. Next base: position 127,146 of record JAHDVE020003271.1, read on the forward strand.
ATCTCAAATGTGAAGAGGTTTCTATTGGAAATGAAGAAAGAATTTTATTTACACCAAATCATACAACTCCACGGCTCTGAAGCCGACGATGAAATTTTGGGCTATGTACGACATCTGTCGATGAAATTGGAAACTAGACGTCAGATTAAAATGAAAGGCAAGTATGGGCTGGTTTGAAACATGAATATACCATACATAGTTGATCACATATATAAAACGGGGTCAAAAAGAATTGTGTATGTTTTTATAAATTTACATTGGGAGTGCAGTGAAAAGGTTACGATAACACAGACCAAATGGCAAATAAAATCATTAAAATACGTCAAGTCGTATAGTTGGTTAATTTGTCGGCATTCAGAAAGTTAATAATATTAATTCAGGTTATATTTATAAAATGTTAAAATAATAACACAATAAAGCATTACCTAAGCTCTTGTTTATAAAATATTTGTCTTTTTGTAAAATTTGTACCATTGAAGTTCATGATTGTGTATTCTTTGTCAATTGGACATTTTTCTCACATTCCTAATCCCTGGACAAAACACACACTTATATACAGTACTTGTTTTAATACATAATGTCATGATTTAATACCATGAAAAATCAATATTGTTTCAATTCAAAATATAAAACATGCTGCATTTCGGAATACCAACATAAAACTTACTGCATTTCAAAACTACACACATGAAACTTACTGCCTTTTTGGGAAGAGTAACATAAAACAATTCGGAAAAAAAAAAAAAAAAATTTGGTACATTTCGAACACAGAACAAAAGTCACAAAAAACAATCCGAAAAAAAAAGAAAAGATATTTGGTACATTTCGAAATACAAACATAAAATCTGCATCACTTCGGAATACAAACACAAAATCTACATCACCTTGGAATACAAACACAAAATCTGCATCATTTCGGAATACAAATATAAAACTTGCCACATTTCAAAAGACAAACACGAAACTTGCTCGTGAAAACCTACAACATGAAACTTATTGTTGCAATAAATATGTCAAATTTTTATGTAAAAATAAGCCATGCGATCGGAAGCTGTCAATAAGTGTGCCGTCCAAGGATTGAATTGCAAGAAACTGTTATAATTTGTTTAGTACATTGAATTGCTATCTTTTAGAGTGTCACTACCAAGCCTCCTGGCGGCGTTATGTGCTGGAGAAGATGCTCAGCGAGACCACGATTGGTCCCAACATGGAGAAGGCAATTCCGGCCACGATGCCCGTGATGAGCATGGCCGATCCGTACATTCCAGCGGTCTGTGCGTACTGTTTTTCTACACAACTAAAACGAAAAAAAGAAAAGATTAATTAGCAATGAAGGAAAATACATTTTTCTGGAATTTTTGGTGCGGGACACTATGCAGAGCTGAGACCGACCCTTTGGAACCATTTGCATACTTAAAAATATGTACATAGATTTTAAGAATTTTTTCCTCTCTATAGCATATTTTCTATTTAAATTGCTGGCAATATTGGCTTTGCACGCTATTTTCGTATGTTCGATTGTGGTGTAGAAATTGTTTTTTTGAGGGTACGTTTTATTGTTTGATTTTTATGAATGTTTGATTTTTATGAATGTTTAGAATTAATGAAATTTGTAATTATTGCATACAATATATAATATGATGCGTCATATTAAGTGAAACACACCCTTCGCAACGTAATGTTATTTCAAATGAAAGTAGTGTGTTTTACCGCAAGCTAGTTTTAATTTAGGTCTGATAGAGTAAAAACAAATAATGGCAGGAGGAAACAACAGAAGATCCAACAAATATGGCATCGAGACTAGTAACTTTATAAAATTACACATGGAGTCAAGTCCATCCCGACAAACGGACTTTTTCATTTGCCCGTATGCAGAAATAAACTTAGGAAAATTTCCCAATTCCCCGTATATGAACACAGTTGTAACACACAATTTAATAATATCGACATTCTCAGCAATAACCTTCAAAAATATTGAAGTGAAGTAATGCGTACGATCACAAATGAATGCACAAGTATTGTAGTATGTATTGAGAGCATCTCCTATCCCCATCCTATCTTCGCCTTCCTACTCCTCTTCCTCAGTTTAATGTAAAATAAAACTGTTTCTAACCAACTTCAGCATAGACGAAGAACACAAGATAAACTGTAACATTTTTCTGCAACACTTACACAACCAACTATCAGTCTTATTCATTAACCAATAGGATGCATGATTTTGGAAACAGGTTTGGGGGTGTTGTTGATGCATTTGCTGACTTTATTTATACAGTAAAGCGTCACCTATACCAGCACTTTGATGAATCCTACAATATGTAGTATTGTAGCTTGGATAATGCAGCGATAATGATTTGTGTAATAATATTGTTTTACTTTTCTATTTTATGTCACTGTTAAACATTTAAAAAGGATTATTCATTACTTTATGGTTTAGAATCTATAGAGATTCTAAACCATAAAGTAATGAATAATCTTTAAAGAACCGTCGAAAATTACAAGTACATAGGTACTTGTAATTTTCGACAGTTCTTTATATTATGTTCTAAAATCCATGTAAAAGCCCAGATGGGCATGTAAGGGCCGTCCGAATCATATATAGCTAAATTGTGACATTTAATTTTAACAGTCAGTTAGAAAAACTCGCATGTTAAATAGGACCACATACTGTTTTAAGTATATTTTTGCTGAAGTAATTTTTATCAGTATGACCAGTCGAGAAAGCAGAATATTTCACCAAATTGTGTGAAAAAACAGGCCGCATCATTTTTTGGTGCGACCACACCGACGGTTAAATTTGATTTCTAGTGAAATACAAATAACTGTCAAAATATGCCGCAGGTTTTAGTTTGCGTCGTACTCGTATCAAGAAAATATTCTTATATGGCTGAATATATCAATGGCACTGACAGCTTTGTTCCTACAAAAATATTCGTGTGAGCATTTAAAAATAAAAATTTGCCTTTCAGTAACTGTAATATCATATTAAATTTGAGGCATTGCAAATTTCGAGATCTTTCGACATACGATATCACGCTAAAAATTCAGAATCGTCCCAAATAAGCATAACATTTAATTTTCTTGATAATTTTTTGGAATATTATGTAGTGTTGGGCTTCCTCCTCCTCCAGTAGCCAAAAAGATGCTTTTGGCCGTGAAAACCTAAAAACATATCTAATATATTATTATTTAAGCGTGGTCGAAATGTTTTCACTTTTCGCTGAATAGGCATTATTGGATGAGGAATTCGTCATCATTCTTATACTCTTTGGTACAACCTGCTGTTATAATGTAACCACAGGATAAACTATTATTCATTGTGATAATTACGCTGTAACTACATACTGTTATATTGTATCTACTTACTTCTTTTACATCTATTTATTATTTTATGTGTACATTATTGTATTCCCAAATAAAACTATGTGACAAATGTATCATCATGTAAAAGCCTTCTAGGCGTGAATAAATAAATAAATTATCATCATCTTATATAATATTATTCGTGAAATAAATAGTAAGAAACATTGAAGCGAGCAATTCCGTCAATAGAACTGTCAAATATATCAAAATGGCTGAGTAACTATCGGTATTCGGAAAGTAAGAGCTAAAGTTAGAAGTGACGTAAAAAAGGCAGTTAAATTGATTGAAAAACTGCATTTTGGGGAAATTTAACTTTAGTAAACCTTTTAACTGTTGTTTTCACTAAAGCATGGCCCTTAACCTTGTTTTTCCACCTATGTATATATTTATTTTTGTTAAAAAATACCGTTTGTCTATTACAAATAAATGAGCAAACTTACCCCGGGATGTACATCATGGCCAGCGAGCTAAAGTGTCCGTTGGACCATCCAAACACCACGGCGATGGCCCAGTAGACCCAGTCGTTGCTGATGAGGATGGGCATGGTGCGCACCACGCCCAGCGGCATGTAGCGGCACAGCACGAAGAGCGGCAGGAACACCAGGCGCGCCCACACCAGCACAAACAGGTACTTGGGGCCCGGCCAGCTGAACATGCTGGCCGTGGAGCTACCGATCATGGCCATGATGTTGAAGGTTAGGAAGCAGGTCACCTGCGTGTAGATGCTGGCCGGGATGAAGAAGTCTTCGTCGGAGGGTTTCACGTCTGTAAAAATAAACAAATAAATCTCACAGTACCTCAATGAACCGTATCCGATGCAGTCACAGCCGCTGTGCGTATATGATGCATAAATGGGGCCTAAAGGATTCCAAACTTTGTGAATGTGGACATATACAAACAACAGAACACATCATAAAAGAATGTCCCCTTTATCAGTTTTCCTATGGCACATCTGTGCTGAACCAAGTAGCTCCCGATGCCGTCGTAATAGAAATTGATTGTCTTTTAGGTGTCCAAAGGTGTTTTAGGGACAGGTTAGTTAAAAGAGCAATCAATTACATTGAAATCCACAAAACCTCATTAATATAAACAAGGGACGGAGGGACTAGGCTTAACAGTTCTCGGTATTCGGTACTTGACGGCTACACAAAAACTCGGCACCGAAAACCATATTAAGTATACTATAATAATTATTAATATTATATTGAAATACCGGCCCCGTAAGAGGATTAACGCGCGCAACACCGTGTCATTTCTACATACATAAATACACATTACACCACAATCTACACATCTGCCCTGATGATGGACACTGTGATGCTGTCCAAAATGTTGGGTACAGGAGGAGGAAGTGCAATACGGCATAATATACCGAAAACTATATATTTTTTTTAAATACTTTTGGCCGTGAAAACCTGAAAACATATCCGATCAATAACATGGTTCATAATATTGAGAAGACTCTGCTGGGCAGGACACATAGTAAAAATGGAACAAAACCACCCACCAAATAGGCTTCCAAAGAACGAGGGAGTGTTAGGAGGTGTAGGTGGCTAGATGGATTGGAGGCTAATACCGCAGCCTTAGGCTAGGAGACCAGCTGGATTGGAGGTGCTTTCTGAAGGTGGCTAATACAAGGAGGATTGTAATGCAGATGATGTATATATACATATAAGCGAGGATACTATCCAGAGACGGAATATTATAGTACCAGAATGCAGGGCGGGGAAGATGCTGAGTGAGACGAAGAAAATGATGAAGATGTTGAGAAGCTGCGGGGAGGCATCCTTGAAGACCTGCCAGTACGGGGGCCGTTTGGAGGCGCGCGGGTTGCGGGCCGCCGCCTTGGCCGACATCATCTCGTGGTAGCGGTAGTACCTCTGTAACACACCGTAATATGTTAGGTTAGTCGCACTCAATAATTATTCATTTGAGGACCTAGTAGTAGGGATGTTTTCCATGATTTTGGACAAAATAATTAATAAAAAACATCAAAGCGTGAAATTTCATCACTATTCAAGTATACTCATTGATGTCAAATCTACAACAGCAGCATCAAACTAGGTATTTTGGTGTTGGAGCAGAGATCGAACAGGTATTTTGGTGTTTGAGCAAAGCTGGAGCAGGTATTTTGGTGTTGGAGCAGAGCTGTGGAGCAGGTATTTTGGTGTTTGAGGAAAGCTGGAGCAGGTATTTTGGTGTTGGAGAAGAGCTGGAGCAGGTATTTTGGTGTTAGAGCAGAACTGGAGCAGGTATTTTGGCATACGAGCGGAGCACAAACATATATTTTAATTATTAAATGAAAAACACAATTTGTAAATATATTTTAATGTCAGAGCAGAGCTGGAGCAGGTATATTGGTGTCTGAGTAGAGCTGGAACAGGTATTTTGGTATTGGAGCATGTATTTTGATAATATAGTGGAACATATAAGCATTTTTGTTTTGTAGTGGAGCTGGAGTGTGTATTTTGGTGGTAATGCGAAATTTGTGCAGGTATTTAGGTGTTAAGAGTGGAACTGGAGCAAGTAATTTGATGTTGGAACAGAGCTGGAGTAGAGCAATAAAAAAATACCTCTTTGAAAGCACAGTGAAACAAGATGAGTGGACTGGTGTTATAACTCAATGATTCATTTGTAAGAACATATTTCAGTAAATATACTCACATTGAGCGGCAATGCAAAATAGGTATCAAAGCACGCCAGCAGAATAAGCAGCGCTGTAAGGAAGTAGTAGACGGCCGATGTGCGGTGTCCGGGTGACAGGGCCGTTGTGATGGCGGATGCCACGGCCGTGAGGCAGCCCGCCACGTTGGAGCCCAGCACCACGGCACCCACGTAGCGTGGAGGCAGGCGCGCGGCCATGCCGTACACCGAGTTCTGGAAAATTGCGTTGAATGCTGGAAGCAAGAAGGATTATTGGATGATTAGAAATATGGTTGTAAAATGTTAATTACATTAGCTAAGATACACTTTTAGTTAATTAATTTATTTTTTATAATTTCTTCAAATGATTGATAACTTTGTGGCATCATTTTTAATTATATAATTGAAAATACACTTTGTATATACCACTTTACTTAAAATATATAAATATTTCTACATGTTTCGATAGCAAAGCTATCATCTTCAGGAATAAATGAATACTAAAAAATAATTTCAAGTATAGAAAAATGATCAAAAATTTAAAACAATAATTTAAGAATATACAAAATATGAGCATAAACAAAAATGAATTAAAGTAGGTAAGTAACAGATTAAAAATGTTAATGATAAAATAATTATAAAACATTGAATAATACATTTAAATTAGAAATATAAATAAAAATTATTATTATTAATATTAATATAAAAATAAATTTAAGAGATAGCTATTTTTTAAAAATATTTAATTATTTATTAAATTTAATTCGCTATTAACACTTTTTCTTATTTCTAAAATTTCAAATTTATCTAATTGTAAACTGGCATGTATTTGTATGTAAAACTTTTAAACCTTTATTTATATCAAACGAATGATTGGTTTCTAAAACATGATTTGCAAATTCAGAATAGTTGTTATTATTTAAACATCTTAGGTGTTCCTTAACCCTAATACTGAAATTTCTACAAGTCTTTCCGATGTAAAAATAGTTGCAATCATTTATTTTATTTTTTTTTATTTAATAGGATAATTTTTTTTACAGAGAGTATATAAATAAGACATGATTCATATAGTGTAACAAAAAATATAATATAGCTATTCCTCACCATAAAGAAACAAGGTTCTTGTGTTTGGTGAGTGATTATCGCTTAATTAATCATATCATAACTTGAAATATTGTTGTACAATAACAGGAAAATATGAATTTGTCGTGTAAATTTTGTAATTTATAATAGTATTAAAGAAAATAAAAGAAATGAAAAGAAAGTAGAAGAAAAGAAGAGAAGATAATAATAAAAGACAAAAAAAATCTAATAATAATAAAAAATTTAATTACATTACAAATCAATTTATATACTCCCGATTTATTCAAAATATTATCTTTATCTTTGTTATTTAAAATATATTTTTAAAATTTATTATTGGTATAAAAAGCTGGTTGGATAGTATTTGGCAAGTTTTTAATTATTAAATTTGCGGTATTGTTATTTAAAAATAATATTTTTCTCCATTGTTTATTAACATCAGTTATTTGTGGATATATATAAGATTTAATAAATTTTTTCTTAAGCTTAATAATAATAAATAAATAATAATTAAATGCATATTGTTTATTAATTTAGTACTATAACCATTATTTATTGCAATCTGTTTAATTATATTTAATTCTTTGTTAAAATTATTATTTGATAGTGGTATATTAACTAATCTACTAAGCATAGAATGAAAAGCTGATAATTTTTGAGAAAATGGATGATTAGAAGTATTATTTATAACAATGTCTGTATAAGTATCTTTACGATATATATTAAATTCAAATTTATTATTAACAATAGAAATATTTAAGTCTAAGAAGTTTATGTTAAAATTTTGTCCTATTTCTATGGTGAATTTAATTTTTTTATGGATTTTATTTAGGAAATTTATTTTTAATTAAGTTTGTTGGACGCATCAGACTTGGCCGACCTAAGCGTGAGTTGCCTCTGAGTAAGATTGCCCCTCATGTGAGATCAGTCAAGTAGATGGTGCCAGCCCGTTCAGTGTCTTATATCCCATTATTATATTTACAACATTCAGACTCAATTTTGGAGTTTTACCTACCATTAAAACTCTTATTATGTTGCCTTCCTTATCCAGAACAATCCTTGGTGAGATAGCATCTCTGTTTCTATCCGATTTAGGCTTCCCTTCTCCTTTCGACGTTTTCCTGTGTTCAAATTTCGCACCATTTACCGCATGATTCATTTCCTGTGACCACAATCACTACCGCCAACAGGAACAAAGTCAATACGCAAAATAGTATATTTTATAAAGGGATGAAACGCTATAATGCTCTGCCGGACCCAATCAAAATTGCACCAATTAATAAATATAAAATAGATTGTGAAAAGTACATCAGTTATTAGATTATCATTATCTATATATAATAGTATAAGAGTTATAATTAGTTATTTTGTAAACTTAAATGTACAAATAAGTAAAATAAAATAAATAAAACAAAAAAAACCATAAGACAAATTTTAAAATGAACCTTTTCTGTGACGCAAAGCCAGTGTAGGCAATCACGTAGAAGAGGAGTGATGTGACAGTATTTGGTGGGACCGCATATTAAACGAGCTGCAGCTTGTTAGCTGCGCATATTAGATGAGAAATCTGTAGCTTGGAGGTGCATGAGCTATCATGTACACATATTTTTCACAAAAAATTATATTTAAACTGGGACGGCTTCCACTGAGTAGCAAAGAACCGATTACAATGATTTTTTTCAATACAGGAAGAATTTCTAAGTTAAACCTTAAAAATTAAATATTATTAAAAACCTGAAAAGCGATTTTTATTGACGTTAAATCAGCCAAGATAAATACATATGTTTTTTAAAAAGCCACCATGGTCTACAGCCATCATTTTTGAGTGTCAAAAGCCTAGGGATCAGGATCGTAGAAATAAATCTAATAATTAAAGATTCATCTACAATAAGGAACTCCAGTGAATAATTTATTTAGGCTCACCATTCAGG
>JAHDVE020003272.1:0-76340 GCA_022606495.2 Halesus radiatus
AAATGCCCCGAGATTGAGGAATCGGATACTGTTTTCTGGCAAAGGGCAAAGGTGCAGCAGTCTTTATTTCGAAACGTGAATAAAAATCTGTCCCCCGGAGCGAGGTGAGCATTGAGCATTGAGCATACAGAGAAGGTAAGCCGGTAACCCGAGACCCGGCGGTTTCGGTTGAAAAGGGTACCAGGTACAATGGACTCATGAGCTTCGTTCCTTTATAGCACCTTATAAGTTAGTACACAAAGTGAAATGGATATTATATAGTGACGATTTTTTATACATCAGAATACACTTCTTTCTAATCTTCCTTCCCTCATCTGCCTATCCGCCGTATTCTGTTAGTCGCTAGTCTATCTTTCACCTGACATAATATAAAATGGATATTTTTCCAGTGAATTACTTTGTTCCTCCAGAAAACCCCCTAATTACCCCCACCTCTTTGGTCGCCTCCCATTCCCATACCTAAATATTTATAAATGTCCACCAGTATGCGCTTGATTTTTTCAACTAATATCTCGTATTATACATGTACAAAGTTATATTTATTTTAATATGTCTACACTCCGGCAATTGAATTATAGACGATTTCTTTATAAGACGTTTATTTTCAGACTTCAGACAAGTTCAAGTTACACGATAGACAGCCCAGCCGACCAGCCCGCCACAATGCTACCAACCTAAATATCGTATTTTCGTTCTCACGACTCCCAACATGACAGATACATAACATATTTTTTTTAAATAATCAGCTATTTTCTTACTAACTATCAAGCTCTTTCCCAGAGGGGGTTGCCAGAAAGATAAATAACCATACTACTCCACCTTGATAGACCCTCTTTGTTTAATTCAGTCATAAAAAATAACGTCTCATACATACTCTTCTGTTATCCTGACCCTCGATACGACTCGACTCAAGTATTTGATAATCTTGATCGTTGCATTGTCTTCCTTCGGGCATCCCTGTCATCTTTTACCATTCACTTCTTCTTACGCGTCATACCGATACCACAGTTCCAAAATGTAACAACTCAAAAATTTGGTGTTTTGCCTTAAGTGTAACGAAATGCTTACAATACCGATAGCTACCAGTTCCGGAATGAAACAATTTATAATCTGTGGTTATTTTAGAATGACAGCGGTTATTATTCTTTGGAATTATGTTTTCAAATATTTACCACTTCCATACTATGTGACAATTCTAAATCACCGCCATAAAATAAAATAAATCATAAACATCCAAACTGTAACTACGAAAATCCTGTAAAAACCTATGAAAACTTATTAATACATATTAGAAAAAAATAAAATAATGTTTATAATATTGTAAATCTTCTCATTCTTCTATCTATCATATAAATAAGAATGTCGGGAATGGCGGGCGGTGTGTTTGTTTTGAATACAAATCTACAGTTGTATTAGGAGCTTGTGAAATTTCGCACACTTCAAAATAAGAGAAAAGTCACGGTATACATGAGATTTCGATAAAACCACCACCATCCCCCTTTTCTCATCCCTTAAAGCAGAATTTCGGTACATTTTGATGAAATATTGCACACTTGACGCTAAAAATAAGAGGAAAATTACTGAGAAGGGGGTAACACATAACAGCCTCAAAACTTTTCTCAAAACCATTCATATAACCCCGGGCAACGCCGGGTACTTAAGCTAGTATTATATATTTTTTAGAAACTGTAGAAAACTACCAAAGTACACAGCAGAAGATTAAACCTGCCTAAAATCTTGTTTCCTAATTATCTCAAAACAATTCTTTTTGAGTCGTTACACTTTGGAATTGAGGCATCGATATACTCGTATTATTCTCCTGACATTCCATTCGACTCCATTCGCTCTACATGAAATTTTCAACGGGAATTTTTAATCCATAATAATCACACCATGACAAACACAACAACAAAAAACGTGTTTAACTAGAAGATTAAGATAGTTTCTGATAAAAAACGATTTTCATACATTTTTTGTTCACACATAACTTTCAAAACTCGAATCTATCCGAGTAAAGAGTACTGTATACAAGTAACACGTTTAAAAAGAGCGGGTACCAACATGAATACAAAACCTTATCTAAAAATATGCAAAAAAAGTACAGTTCAAGCGAAATTTTATGCGCGTTTAAGTATTCCAAACTGCCACGAGTTGCCAGTGCATTTTGGACAACACGAGGTGCAGCGCGAACCGGAAGATACCAGGCTGACTTAATGATGCACTGTCAGCTAACATATGCGGCTTTAGGGCATCGATGAACATTGGACTTGGGGTCTCAAAAGTTGCGCATTCGAATACTGACGTAAAAATATTCCATACTGCTTTTGGTCCTCCACCACAGGTTAAAGTTTTCAACTTTAAAAAAAGATAATGAATTATTATACGTTAGGTATTTGCTAGTTGTGGAGAATTATGTACTTTTATTTTGTCGTACATAATAATTGAGGAAGTGGTAGTAAAAAGGATGATTTTGAAAACTGGGCTCTGGTAGAGGACTAAAAGCGGTATAAAAATTATTTTCAATATTTTGTACGTTGTGTATTTGAATGTGCAACTTTTGAGACCTAAACTAACTAAATAACCATCACACCGTTTCTCCTCAGGGGTAGGCAGAAAGGATGGACCACCAAACAACTCGATCTTGGCATACACTTCTTGCTTCATTCACATTCATATATCGTCTCATACATACTCTTCTATTATTCTGACTTCTGACATGGCCCGACTCAAGTATTTGATTCACTTGATCGTGCCATGTCTTCCCCGTCTTTTTCTTCCATTCACATTCGTGTCATATATTCTTCTCACACTCCTTTCTTCGTTCATTCCCTCATGTAGAGGGCATGTGCCCAAACCATCTAAGCGTCTCTATCTTAATCTTACTCATTACACTTACATCAGCCTTGCATTCTTTACGAATTTCAATATTTTTCACATACCAATGATACCATTTTAACATTGTAGATAAAACAATTTATTGAAAATCTGTTGGAATATTTTTAGAGGAAGATCATAAGAAGAAAATTTGGAGTTGTACAAAAAAAATGTCTTGGACAATGGTCCAAGTGTACATGTTTTACTTTAGCCACACGGTGTTCAGAAATTAGTGGTACTTACCAAAAGCAGATGATTCCAAAACTTATTCTAAGAAAATTTTAGGTTTAAACTATTTTTATTAGTAACGCTTTCAAGAAAGGAAAGGCGATTTTTTTGTATTTTTGAAATTTCATGTATCGAAATGTATTAGATGTTAGATAAATAAATAAATAAAAACGAAATCAAATTCACAGATAAAAAATAATATAAAATAGGCACCTACTAATAGTGTTGAAGAGCCTGGCTGGTTGGACGGTTTGGGGGGGCCGTCTTTTGACAACAGGAGAAGTGGAAGCGTTTAGTATATATACGCGGCAAGCACTCCTCTAGGATGATAGCGACGATAATAATGATACATTAAAAAAAATATTACAATATCCAAAAGGTTTCTGAATGTCTCTTTCTTTATTTCATCCATTCAAAACTGAGTAACTAGCATATAATACGAGTCATTGAAATCGATACGCTATTTTTAGCGTGAAAGCACTCACCGGATCGATAAAATAATATGTCTTTCTTCCTACCTCTGTTTGTATAACCTTGCCCGTATATCTACGATAGCAAATTACGATACTTCTCCGAATAAACGATTTAAAGTACGATAATTTACCATGCAATTCAAAAATGCTGAATACAAAATAAATTTATTATTTCAAATAAATAAAGCAAATTAATAAGAAAAACGGATAATTATAATATTTGAATTCAGAATGAAATTGAACATCAAAATTTGAACTTACGCAACCTAAATTCAAACAAATTCGAATTTTGAATTCAGAATGCACCTGTACGTCAGATATTTGAATTCGCGCAACCTAAACATATACAAATTCATATTTTGAATTCAGAAACCCACTGAAAATAAACTTGTGCAACCTAAACACATACAAAATCAAAATTTGAATTCAGAATGCAACTGAACATCAAAGTTTTGAAAATAGAATGTTCCTCGTGCGTCAGTCGACCCCTGGCGGCGACTAATAGACGGATCGGCCCCGTGAACTCTGCCCTATCCAGCGTGCCCGAGCCTGAAAGCGGGCCTGACCCAAATGCACCGCACTCAGTACAGTACGTAGCCTAGTGCCTTCTCGCTACACGATGCGGTCTAGGTATTCACTGTTAAACCAGTGAAAGCGCCCGAACTGACGCACGGAGTCAATTGATAGGGTACGGATGGTAGATAAATAAAATTTATAGCGGCCCTCCATACTAGAGAAATTATTGTCAAAGTTTTACGAAATCTGAGATTCAATCGAAGATCTAAGATATAAACCACAAAAACGCAGTTCTAACCTTAGAGGAACGGCTGCGCGGCCTGTTTCATAAAAACTTTATTTTGGAATTGAGGCCAAAATACCCACCCAAACCGAATGATCTTTTTTAAAAAATTAAAGGTATAGTAAATATCTAGTGCGTAATTAGAAGTATTTTAATTTTTTTATGTGTAATATTATGAAATATAAGGCCATTAAAGAAATCAATTTTTCATGATTTTAGAGACAACTTCGGATATTATTTGCGGGTTAACGGCAGTTTTGTTTAATTTGTCATATTTTCTATGTAAACATGATTATATATAATATATATTTTTTTTTTACAACTTCAAAAAAACATTTTTTCGGATCGATGTTTTAAATTATTTACGGCAAAATTTGTGTTCAGACGTAAATTAGTCATTTCAAATTTAAGTCCACCATAATGCTGATTTTAACACTTTTTAATTTTATATTTCATTATATTTTCATAGTAGAAGGGGTAATTTTTTTTATCACCATTAACCCCCAAATATTTGACAAAGTAGTGCCTAAAATCGTGAAATTTTTATTGCTTTAATGATCCCCTATATTTCATAATTTAAAAGAAAAATAAATAAAATACTTCAAATCCAAAATTCAGTTTAGTATGAAACAGGTCGCACAGCCGTTCCCCTTAATACATTTTCCTTATTTATTACATTACATAGATACATCTATACAGCATATAACATAATGATGTAAGCGTAGTGAGCAAGATTAAGAAAGGGACGCTTAGATGGTTTGGCCATGTAGAGCGAATGAACGAAGAAAGGAGTGTAAGGAGAATATATGACGCGAATGTGAATGGAAGAAGAAGCCGGGGACGCCTGAGGAAGACATGTCACGATCAAGTGAATCAAATACTCGAGTCGGGCCATGTCAGAAGTCGGAATAACAGAAGAGAATGTATGAGGAGTTGTATGAATGTGAATGAAGCAAGAAGTGTATGCCGAGATCGAGTTGTTTGGCGGTCCGTCCTCTCTGACTACCCCTGCGGGGAAACGGCGTGATGGTTAGTTAGTTAGAAAGTACATAATATTGTATACATAATAAGGGTTGGCATGATTTTCCCAGACCCTAAAAACTTCTCGGTTTTTTCGGGTAAAATCCACTTGAAAAAACCCTTGGGTTTTATTTACCAAAAGTAGGGTGTTTTCAACAAATATACATATGAAAACAATACGAGTTATAAAAGCATACTTTATTTAATTTGTATATAAGTATATACTGTGGTAGTAATTATGAGTGATTTTAGGTAATAAAATGTAAAATATATTCCTATAGTACAATAAGAACACTAAGTATGAAATATTCCTGAGAGAGTGTAAAACGACGTTGAAAATGTAATCACTAAAGGTTAGTATAAGGTCAAAGCGTACTCAATAGATGTTTAACTACCAATGAAATATGCATGTATTAGCAATTTGTATAAATCACAATTTATCTTGAAAATTACTTAAATCATGCACTCACTAACAGTTTCTTCTAATTAAGCCCGAAAAAACCCATTGCGCAAATCATTTTTGAATAACCCGGCTATTGCCAGCCCTGATAATAAGTAATGATAATTGAGAACATTTAAACAACTGAAAACTTGAAAGTGATTTATGGAAAAATAGTGATTTAATGAAATTCCTTTAGATCTTAGGAAAAATACATGTAACATGGAAAATACCAATATAAGATTTTTTTATAGAGACGAGGGAATTTTTTTCTCACCTTTTTAATCTCCTATTGAACTCCCAATGAGTTAATAATAACACGGTTTTACCTACTTTTAGAAGCTCTCTTGGTTTTTTTTAGAGAAAAGTGCTAATAATGCAAAGCTTCTGGAACCGATTCGGTGTCGGCAGTCGGTAGGTAACTTTATCCTGGCAAGTTCTGAAAAGCCGGAAATTAATAAACTTCGCAAAAGGGGTTCCTTTGTAAGAGTTAGCAGGATGAATGTAAATGCGATCTCTCGGATTAAAGTGGTGGAAGGGATGATAATGAAAGAAATGGAGATGCACCGTGGACCAGATAGGGTCTGATAATTTATTGCAATGGAACGAGAGATTAAAGCTAAACGAAACGCAGTACGCGCTCACAGATGGCGCTAAATGAATTTTATTTTGGAAAAAAAAAAACATTTTAACAATTAATGCTTTTAAATGTTTGGATGAATTGTTTTTATACGGAATATGAAATGGAATAAATTGTTATTGTAAGTTTACAGCTCAAATCATTCAAGAACCTTACAAAAATACGACATATTATTGTAAAACTAACATATAGTGTAGCCCCGATAGAGCCAATGAAAATACAGAGCTCCATCTCTCTTTCACTGCGTACATTGTTTATCGCCATTCCATTTGGTCGAAATGAAAAGACGATGAAATAATTGTTTGTATTTGAAATTTAAGGTCCGAATGGACAGGCTTTTGGATCAAGAAAGACGCCCACATCGCATTTCTCGTGTTCTTCTTTTTTCTATGGCTGGGAATCTATGACTGATCCTGGAATAAGTGCATAATTCATTTTACACTATTAACGTTGTTTAATACGTAGTTTTGACTAGATACTTGAAATAATGAAGTCGGGCGAATGATACTCATCAGAAATGGATTTGTATTCCATTGAAGAAAAATGCAATTAATTTCGGGTTGAAGCATCCTTAACGCACTGAAACGGGAACGGTGTTATCAATTAAATATTGATAACTGATAAAAAAGAGTATGAAGGTTGCAGCGTTGCGTGGGTTGAAATATCGGCGGCGGTAATAAACTTTTTCTTCGTGCTACTTTTTAGATCTTATAATTTGATAATAATTTTTGTTTCAATATTTAACCGCATCCGGTTTGTTCGTCTTTCATACTTTTTTAGGATGTTTACTCATACCAAGCGCCTGCGTTAAACAAATTACCGGACTAGGAAATGACGTAACAGTAATTGCTTATATTACATAAATAGAAGCGAAGGTAAAAAAATAAATATTTTGATAATACGGTTCATCCGTAAAAAAACCCACATAAAAAGGCAAATTATTTTTGGTTAGGCCATTCACGAAGGCAACTGTATCATGATTACGTTGAAGAAAACACCGTAGAAATATAAATTTAAAAAATAAAATTAACATTTCGAAAATTCAAAAAATAAATATTCTTTTTTAAAGCAGGCTATTGGGATTGTATTAAAGCCTCGCTACTTACACCCGATTAAATTGTTTAAATTTTTTATTTATTTATTATAATGGCAATACAGTCTGATATATGATTACACGCGTAGCTTTGTACAACATTTTCAGACTCCGCTTGCCAAGCTAATTTTATGTCTATTACCTATATTTGTGGTGACTTAAGACACACAGCTTGTAACAATATTTTTGGCTAGTAAGAGTATACTCCTCTTAATCTTTCTACGAGTCATCTTGGTGTTGCAATTTAAAACCCTTTAAACGATCGCAGCGCCCTCAATTTTTGTCTACTATTAAATGTCTGTATATTACGGCTTATGCATTTTTTTTCCTGTTAGACATTTTCTGGTTTAAACCCATTCCGTGGTAAGTTAAACTTGATTCAGAAGAACAGCTTTCTGGGTGGAGGTAACAAATGCTCAGTCCAAGGTTCAAGGGTCAGAGCACGAGTCAGAAAACCGGAAGACGATCGCAGAAGATAAGGGGAGACATAATAAAGCTTAATGTCAGCACTCCAGTTACACCGTACTAACTAGATTGGTCCTACCTGGACTAAAATGAAACTGAGCCCACTATTATTTCAAGACTCTTCATCTACAAGTGGTCTCGAACAACAAACGAAATCTCTTAATTTTAACGGATTTTTTAAAAACTTTTAATTATATTTTTTTTACTTACTAAACTAGAATAAATAATAATAACAACACCTAAGTTAGATTTTATTTTCTTAAACCAGAGATTCTCAGCGTGGGCGATATCACCCACCAAGGGGCGTTGGAGATATTCAAGGGGGCAGTGGTGGCCTCAAAAACAAATGGGGGGCGGTAAAGAACTACAAGGGGTCGGAGAAGGGCTGAAATAGGTGGAGAGGGTACCAAAAATATTTTAAATTAATTTTCCTTATGGATTCAAATTTGTCGCACGCAGGTCGTTGAAAGAATCATGCAAAAAATGTATTCAATTAATCTATTGATAGATGGATTCATATTTTTTGTATTTTTCTTTACGGTGTTATAACATCTGACCATGTTTCTCGGGACCTGTTGTCAGGTGAAAAATAATACTACATAATATGTAAAACAAGCATATAAATATTTAGATTAAAAATAATCATAACGGAGAACAGGGGTGATGAAAATATTGTGTCAGGGTATAGAGAGACGGACGCATTATTATGTCGCGTAAGAAGAAAGGGGGGGGGGCGCTGATGAAAAATATAGTCCAAAAGTGGGTGGTGGATAAATAAGGTTGGGAACCTGTGTCTTAAACTACACACTTTATTTCATATTTTCAGATGATGCCAAAAAAAGTTGAGTATTCTTCTAAATTCTCCCCTCTTGGAATGAAAATGATCGAAAATGCAGGATACATCCGGCGTAGAAAGTCGAATCTAACTTTCTTTTTATTGTAAACCTCCCAAATGCAGATTCGACACCTTACGTTGGGACCGTCGATTTGGTTCTGCTAAATCGAACAAATATATATATATTTTAAACACCTATCATCTATTTTCAAAGCCCGTCAAAAAGCTCCAAATCTATGGTCGGTCGGTTTTGAGGTTAGAACGTCAAATGTTAAAACAAGGATGAGCTTTACTGTACATAATTGTATATTATATTCGTAGTAAACGATAACTAAACAAAAGTAATAAAATTATGTACCTTTTTCTGAAAATAGTATTTAATATTAACATTATCATCAAAACCGTACTGACAATTGGTTTGCTCATAAATATTCTTTCTTATTTCTTTCATTAATAATAGTACTTTTTTAATATAGAACACCAATTATAGAGCTTAAAGTCATTCAAATTAAGTGTAAATTTCGCCAAAAAGAAAATACATATTTAAAATACAAAACAAAATCAAAAAATAAAAATATCCATACTAATTCAAAAACAGAATGCGCACGTGACGTCAGATGTTCCGAATGCAATGGTACCAACAAGTGTTTTGATGAGATGATTTTTTATTCACTTTTCAATACCGATTTATAAATTCTACGTATTTAAATATAATTGAACTTGTGTAATCAAAATCGACGTTTGTTGATCTATATGAATATACGTTTAATCCGTAATATTTTTCACTCTAGTTCATTGTTGAGAACTATCACAAAACTGCGCCGTATAAAATCATTGTTATTATTTCATTCAAGAAAATAAAGTTAAAAAAAGAGGTAAAAAGAAGTACAAAAAAATAATCATTTATCATATCGTGTAGGCCAATCTCTCGCAATCAATATCAAGTCAGCACTCCCCCTTAAAACCTTAATGCCTACTTAGCTAATTATCCCGGATCAAATGTCCGACGGCCAAACGGAAAATAAAACGGAAAGAATTTAATGCCGAAGGAGAAAGCCGGGGCATTTATGCTAAGTGCATAATGTCGAGTGGGCTTTAGCTAAGTACCCAGTTGTTTTATAACAATTCTACTAAGTGCTTTTAAATTTCACGACGTAATAGCATCGTATCTTTAATTTGAGAATTTTTCTTGTATTGCCTGGCCACGATTCAGACAGTATCATAATTATGTTTTATTTAAGTCATTTTAATTCTCAACATCTATTTGGACAGTTCCCATCAACAGATTCGATAAAACCCACAATAAAAGTAATGAAATTATTGATGCTTTCGACACCGTTTGAATGAAAACAGGGTATGTAAAATAATTATATAAGATTTAGGTAGAACGATAAAAATAGTAGTTACATAATATAGTTATAACATAATAGATAGTTCGAGATTAAACTTGTTAATTAAGCTATTAAGTCTTCCCAGAGGCATCACCATTGAAGTTAGTTCTGCACCTGGGAAGAAACAGAAGCCTGTGTTGGCCGCCTCGCGTGAAATTATCAGGGACATAAAATCATATTTCAGCCAGGATGTCAAGTATTAATAATACAACGTTCAAGAGTTTATGAACCATAAGCAGTAATGCTATAGATATATCCCTCCTAGAACTTAGGCTGCAGATACCCAGCATTCCCGAAAGTAATGCTGTTGGAAACAGCCATGAGTAAAAACCGAATTCTCTTATGTAGAGGAATCGTAAGAATTTCTATGTGAAGGTGTAAACATTTAACGCAAGTACCAAAATAAGCCTGCATTGCATACAGTACAAATAACAGTGTGAATTTCATAAAATAATATTATGTACTATTTAGTATAAGTAAAGTTCGTAGTGAGATAATAATGCCGTGAATTGTCCCCCTCCATCAATAAATATTTAAAATTAATATACATAAAAGCTCTGAAGAATGTTTGAAAACGGAAACAAGATGTAAATTTTCTGTGAAATGCGAATCAAACTGATTAATGATTTGTCAAAAAGATCTTCAATTTTTTTTTTGGCCTGACCGGTTACAGCCATCCGGGTCATCTTTAGACTGGTCAGTCTGTCAGACCAGTATCGTTTTAATAAATCGTTATAGCGGAATTCCACCAGGAATTGTCAGAATTAAAAACAAAAAATATCTAATTGATAATATGGAACCTCTTCGTTATAACGACTTCAGGGTAAGAAGACCCAGCCTTAAAATAAGAAACCTTTAAAATAATAATAAATAATTGGATAACTTACACAGCGTCGTTGTTTTTCGTGAAAAAGAAATCACCCCAAGGGCGCTAAAATTAATAAATATGTTTGATTGTATTGATTTTTTTATTTGAACGACAATCGAGCGTGTGAAACTAAAGATTGATAAAGGTAAGCAGTAGCGACTAGTGACTTTTGAGCGAGGGGCAGTGCCCCACCAACCATCTAAATCTCCATACAAAAATTTGAAATAAAATAAAATCATTTTCAGCTTCAACAACATCAATAACGTCGTATTTTTAAATCTTAGCACTCTAGCTCACTCAAGTCAAGTCAGAAGGTAGGTAAGGTATTGGTACACAGTACACACCCCAGTGAGTTATTCATAATATGTAGTGACGTCAGAGGGGTAGATTTTAGAAATAATAATAATTATTAAAGTAAAACCGTAGAGTTGAATGAATGCGAGTTTGAGTGAGTATCTGGGAGTGGAAACATTGCCACCCTCACTGAGGCCAGGCTAGTAGCAGCACCTCTTTTTTTGTCAATTTCCGCAATTGTAATGAATATTCACATGAATGAAATGTCTATGCCTAAATGTTCATATTCGACAGTTACATCACTATTGCTAAGAGAAAATTAAAAACAGCAAATAAGAAATGATATTTATACAATATCGTCGGCCATCTTGCCTACCAGTGTCCGGGCCTTTATACTAAGGGTAATGGTGACGTCGGAAAAGCGTCCGTTCGGCCAGCGAGCGCCGTCTGAGAGAAATATCCGCGGTGCCCCAGTGACCGCGATAACTCCATCGATTTTTCTTCTGGCGAAAGTAAAAGCTGACGCAGACCGGCGGGGGTGGTGTAGAGAAGGGGAGTGAGATGCAACCCCCCACCACGTTCCATTTCCTCCCCCTCCTCTAGTGCCACCCGTCTGACGTAGCGGCGCGCACGACTGCTGCATTGATGCGGGAGGCGGGACATAACAAAAAAAATATTGCGGAAACAATGTAATCGGAATACCGCGCGTAAACTTCGCCCAAATGCCCAAAGGATCATTCGACATTTGTATTTACAACGAGACACAAACGAATTATTTTAACGAACACTGTCGGATATAAAAATTGGTAAACTGTTGTTGTCACTATATATTTCAATATTGTATTGTAATATACGGTTGTCCAAACAACTATACATTTCTCGGTTGTCCAAACAACTATACATTTCTTATACGTAACTATAACCAGCTCTACTGCAAAGTTATCAATTTGCACATCCGACATTTTTCGTTGCGGCAGTCGTCTGAGATACAAAAATAAATTATGCGGGACAAAAAACTACAACACCAGAAATGGGTTTCAGGAAAAAAAACGTATAAACGTAGAATAATAATAATACCTCAAGGCTTAAGGTCACTTCACAAAGTTAGAATAGAACTTAAAACTAAGCCAAACTACCTTAAAAAACATATCTATTTAACATAGAAAACGAGGCTTCGTTTCATAAACAAAAATATGAATACTCAATTAGATGAAATAACTTATTGAAGCTTATAAACCTCATCGTAATATTTAAACATTGCAAATAACACTGACAATTCCCAAATGAAATATGAAACAGAAGAAACACAGAAATCGGCAAAAAAAAGGGGAATTTAATCGAGGATAATATAAATAATTCTTCAACGATGATAACGATAAAAATTACGGAAAATAATTAGGATTCAGTAGTTCAGTAGTTAGAGCGTTGTCCCGGTAAGACGGGGGAGGTCTTGGGTTGCTTTATATTTTTTGTGTCTTTTCTGTTTCATATTTCATTTGAGATTTGTTATATATAGATGAGGAATAATTATAATTAAAAATCGACTCTTACTACGTAAAGTTTCGTAACTTTAAAATCTGTACTTTACAGGAGAGTGGTTTAACCCTTTCTCACCCAATTTAATTTATTTAGATAAATAAAATATTTAACGCTAGATTGTGTGTGGTGGAATTATTTGCAAATTTTTGGTAAATTTAATCTTTTTTTTTCAGTTATTGTTTAGGAAATATTCAACGTCATTTTAAAATAACTGGCTCCGAGTGGTAAATAGTTAATTAGTATGTAGACAAATGAAACATTTTTGTTACCTTATAAACTTTTTTTATTTACATATACATTAAGACATTTTGGGACCATAAAAACATATATAATATGTACTTTTTGTTTAGAATTTGCTTGTAATATGTAAGAATGTACATTATTCTTTAAATACAAATAATAAATCAAATTAAATAACAATAAATACATTGTGTGTTTTACGGTAGTAGAGAAGTCGAATCACAGAATTCCAAAAGGAGCGAACATCGGTTTTTGTTTATGATTATAAAGTGTGTACGCAGCGCATCCAACCCAACGAAAAAAAATGGTATTGCCAGGGAACGATCACTAAATCATTTAAAAAGGCCGCAAATGAATAGGGTTAGTACTTATTTTGTAAATAATTCTCAAATTTCGTGTATTTTTTAAATTACTCTGGGTGAGAAGGGTGAAAGACAGAAGCTTGGTGTAAGGTGAGCTTTTGATCATGTTGCACCACAATTTGAGACGTAGTTGACAATAAAAGTCGTAAATTTGGTGCAAAACAATCAAAAACTAGACTTTTTTATTTTTATATTAATACCTCACAAGAGTCCCAACTGCTCCCAACCGTCTCGAGCCAGTGAGACTATGGCATCCCCAATTGGGGAATGTTGTGAAGCTGAAGGTATCGTGGAGGGGAAGGAGAAGAGGAAAAGGGAGGAGTGGAAATACCTGGATATTCAGATCTGGTCACCAAACACGGCTAAAAGCCATTTCAAGCAACGTTTCAATTCTGAATGGTGGTCTTTCACCAGCACGATTCTGAGACCATCTTCCACTCCGAAACGTGCGCAAATACACTATATTATTTTTAAATTAATTAATTGTGAAACAACACAAATTAATTAAATAAAAATTACTTGCGCCCGCCGGGATTTGAACTCGCGACCTTCGGATTCGTAGTCGAGAGCCTTACCCCTCGACCATGGAGGCCGTTATACTGGCACTGATTTTGAAGTTTAGGTAGGAGGGGACCCAATATGAATTTTCGTAGATATTTGCAGACGTCGCAGATTGTAAAAAAAATACTTCTGACATGTGGATTTTCAATAACGTAATATGTATTGCAGAATGAGATGCGGACTGGCTATGAAATAAAATTTCATGATTAACACGTAAGATAAAAAAAGGGTTTTATTTATAAATTTTATCTTGTTTGTGAACAAATAATAGACAATAAAAAACTATTGTTTTATTTGTCTATATTAGAAGAAAAGTGTTATTGTTGATGGATGTATAAAATAATAATTCATAGGTAATGGACAGTGTTTACTAAAATTTAAACGGTTCTATTGTCACGTAAACTTATAAAATCTGTGACACGATCGATGACGGTCACGATTCCAATTCTGATATATATTGATCTACTCAGTGACGAATACACAAACAGTGGAATAATGGTTAACAAGAATTTCAATGGCCTAAAATATCTTATGTATGTATTTTCTCGACACATTCATTCATGTAGCTTTCTAATTTTGAAACTGTCAATTCATGGTGGAATTCCATATTAAAATGATTTTTTTAAATTAAAAAACCTTTGTAATTTTTTCCACTTATTATATATATATATATAAGTAACTAACTAACTAACCATCGCGCCGTTTCCCGGCAGGGGTAGGCAGAGAGGACGGACCGCCAAACAACTCGATCTTGGTAAACACTTCCTGCTTCATTCACTTTCATACAACGTCTCATACATTCTCTCCTGTTATTCTGAATTCTAACATGGCCCGACTCAAGTATTTGATTCACTTGATCGTGCCATGTCTTCCTCGGACGTCCCCGGCTTCTTCTTCCATTCACATTCGCGTCATATACTCTCCTCACACTCCTCTCTTCGTCTATTTGCTCTAAATGCCCAAACCATATAAGCGTCCCTTTCTTGATCTTGCTCACTACGCTTACATCAGCCTTGCATTCTTTACAAATCTCAACAATTTTCACACGATCATACATGGCTTTGCCACACATTCGTCTCAGAGATCTCTTTTCTACAGCATTCAGTCTACTCTCATCCTTCCTCTGCTAGTTCCATGCCTCACTGTCATACATCAGGGTTGGTATCAGCACTCCATTGTGGACTGCTAGCTTCGCTTCTTTGGACAACTTTTTGTTTGCGCCAACCGCGTTAGGTCCTCCGTCAATGTAGTTTCCTGCATTCACCCTTCTTTCAATATCCCTATCAGTCTTTCCATCTTTCGTAAACATACTTCCCAAATACACAAACTCATCTACCTGCTCCAAGTATTCATCATTCATAACTATATTGCACACTGTTTTCGTACTCTCTCTTTCATATACGAGTATATATAAATAAGTGGAAAAAGGTTACAAATGTTTTTTAATCAAAAAAATTAATTTATGTAGCTATTTCCTTATTTACACGAGCCCTAATTTTAGTAATATGTTTTATTAATAACGGAGAGTGCGTTACTACAAGTTTGTTTAAAAAAACATATTTATAAAACTAACTTGTGGGACATACCATACAATATATTAAATGCTGAAAAAAATTATCGGGGTGGGTCAAAGTAACACCATGAGGGACAAAGAAACCCTGGCTTACGATACCTAAATAATAACATAGGAAATGTCAGTTAAATATATGCCTCTAGCCGGTGACAATAATATTTCACTAGATGACGTAAACATATACTATATACTATTAAATTAAAAAATTCAATTTTCCCACTGACGTCAAATTTAATTGTCTTGCCCTAGTACGACTTCGACGGCAGGGGGCAAAGGTCACGTGACACCCATTTTGGAACCAGCTTAGTTCTATGCCGTCCACGTTTGTTTTAAGTGATTTTGAATGCGGCAAGCAAATTACTAAACATTACTACACAAACTAAATACTCCTACAAAATATTCGGTTTTTGTAAACAAGACGAACCTTTTTTACTTGGTTGTCGTTTTACTTAAATTGGCGATACGCATAGCTCGCCCCTCGCCCCTCTTATTTTGGTATCATCCCCTTGCATGTTAGGGCATCTCTATTTATTATTTGCTATGTGAATTTTCCTGATAAATCATGATACAGATACGAAAAAAAAAACGCAAAGTAATAGAATTACAGATACCGTGTTTTATTATAGGGCACGTCGATAGAGGGAGTGTGCAGCACAGGTACACCCATATTTACATTTAATATTGACGTTTAATAAAATAATTTTAAGACAAGTTGGAAAATTGGAAAAACGGAAAATTGCGCGATTGACGAATGACACCCCGGAATACGCATTATATACTTAAAAGTGGTGTCAATTATTTAATGTCTACCTAACTGCTAACAACAAAGGCCGTGATAATGTCACACGTCAATTATTTATCAAGTGGACAGGTAGGTAGGTACCTGTAAAAGTCACTACACATGGGCAGGTCATAAATCAAGATATCGGGCAACACGTGTATGCGTGGCTACACGATTCTTAAACTACGCGACGAACGGCCTTGCCGACGTTATTACGTACGACTTATAACAAAACGAATAAAAATCAATAAATACAGAAGGGGGTGGGTAGCGGGCAGCGGGCACATGTTTTAGTGGAATGCCTATTAAGTTTATTTCATCAACGGTGGGTACTTCGGCATTTAACTATGGAGAAATGGAAAGAAATGATTATTATAATAAAATTTGATACAATATTAGTACCCCGAAGACGGTTGTGTCCTATGATAGTTGGCACATATATTCAACATCTTCCTAAAAGAAACATCTTAACTCAAAATAACTTAAAATGGATATATAAAAACTTACAAAAAAGGGACCCCGCATCACCAAGTTAGTTGCAAACTATCCACAAAACATATTTTTGCTGATCTTTTGCAAAACTATATTTTTTGTCATTTTTACCTATATAAACCATCTCGGTTTTCCAAAAAGGTTTATAGGGGTACCTAATCTACTGCTGAAATTGCATTGCATTATGGACCTTATTTTTTATTTGCTTGTAAGTATTCTACTTTTTATAAGAACACTATTCATGTTTTTTAATGTATTTTTAATGCTTTTATTTACACATACTAGCGCAGACCCGTCAAAACCACGCGATATAACGATTGTGGGATTTGTGAAGCTGTAAATTTTAATGTTTGAAAACTGGAAGTTTAAAACATA
Source organism: Halesus radiatus (assembly GCA_022606495.2). Classification (NCBI taxonomy): domain Eukaryota; kingdom Metazoa; phylum Arthropoda; class Insecta; order Trichoptera; family Limnephilidae; genus Halesus; species Halesus radiatus. Next base: position 17,343 of record JAHDVE020003272.1, read on the forward strand.
ATTTTTTTTTTTTTTAATTTAAAGATAAAAATATTGCCACGGCCGATAATCGAACCCCTATCAACTACTTGGAAGGCAACTATGCTGACCATTAACACCACCAAATAGTATAAGAACGGCGGCATAAATTCATTGTACATGTACTGAACCTAAGAATTATTCATTTTTGAATTAAATACTCTGTACCGTACTCACATAACAACCGAAATTATATTGTTTATTTATAAAATATTTATGTAGGCATTTTATGTACTATAAAATACTTTGCCATGTATTTTTAAGATTTTTTTTAATATAGTGTATTTTGTTTTTGTTTGTTTATCGTTACCCATCTCAGAACATCGTCTAGTGAGTAGTAGTGGGTAAAGAACATGAATTTGTATCAAATTATTTAATAGGCTGGGGGAGCCGTCGAAATGGTACGTTAGGGTATATTCATTCTGACGTCAGTGGTGTTCAGTACCTCGAGCCATTTTTAGCTCATTTTAGTATGTGATTTCATCATTATGTTCAAATTTACTCAGTGTGAACCCCAACCAAATAATAGACAACATATCTTAAATCATTCAAATCATCGTACTTTTCTATGCCTTTCAAATGCCAAAGTTATAAATAACATCGCCTGTGTCAACTCTACTTCTTTTTCTCACGATATTCTCAGCAAATAACAGCCTTCTCTAACTTGCTGTAAATAGATTCAAGCACTGCTAATATTTGTATCAATCAACAGAAAAATACTCAGTGTTAAGAACGATGGTGTTTTTATCTAGTTCGAGTAACAATTACCCACCAACGGCAACATTCTCCATTCATGCAATCCATCCATAAAGTCCAAGATTTACAATCTTGGCCAGATCGAGGACTTCCTGGCGTGGACAATAGTAATCAAACAAAACTTTCTCACACAATCTGTATTGTTACATCTTCAATGATATTATATCCATGTTTGCAAATGTAATAGGTAAAACATGGAAACTTAAAAACGAGAAAAAGCGAGATAACGTGCAAATATTATTCCGTACGAAATTAAAACAAACGTGTTTTCTCGTCCAGATCAAATAGGCGGTTGAATCACACACGTACGTTATTAGTTACACTGACAGTGAACAGATAATCTCTAGAGGTGTGATCTGTACCGATTTCAAAGAAAACTGATGGCCAGATTACATAAGACTTTCGATTTCTGGACTCCAGAGACGCCTGAAATTGGTTATTATGTATTCAAGAAAGAATGTCAATATTTGTAAATGTGTGATCAATTTTACGAGAAATAATGTAAAGATCGCGCTTACTTCGGGCACACGGGGGACATGCCCACAGTTGACTTCTATCGGTGTTTCTCGTCGGCGACATGGACGGACGCTAAGTTAAACACGCGAAAAAGCGAACGTGAAAATTATAATAATTACGAGCGAATCGCCAAATCAACGGTCTGGTGATTAATGGTATCATTATCCAAAATTCCGGGCGAAAGTGAAATCACACTTCATTATCGCACAGCGACTTCTCGTGGGAAATTGGTGAAAGGAGTGACTGGGAAGATTGGCTACGTACATTGTGCATGGAAAATCGTGGTACAAAAAGGAAATTGGAGATTCAACATAAGTTATGTAAAGAGAAAGGTATGTATAACAACCCTTAATACTAGCGAACGGTTGCTAAAATGTTACGAAATCTGAGATTAAATCGAATATCTTGGTTATAAATCTCCAAAAATAGAAATATACCCTATCATACCATATTCCAATCCACTGATTTTCATTTTTTAATTTCTAATTTACATTCATACATTTCTCCCACTTGTATCTGGGGCGCCCCACTGAATGTCTTCCCTCTGGAATAGCACTCAGTTGAAACTGAAGCCACCTCAGTTGAAACTTTTTTTATGAAGAGTAGCACTAGTTCGATATTTAGCTCCTCTAGGATCGTCGAGCTTCTTACCCAATCTCATTTTGAGACTCCTGTCATACCTCTTAAAAATCTCATTTCGGCAGCTTGGACCCTGGAACGTGTTTGCTCGTTCAACATCTAGATCTGGTGGCGATAAGTGAAAGCGTGGGGTGATTTGTACACTGCCAACTTTGACTCGATACTTAGCTCAGCTTTCCTTATCTTATCACTGAACTGTACTGTAAAGAGGACGCGGCACATCGCTTGCCGCGCCAATTCTACGGTCAATTTCTATTTTACGATTCGGTACAATTTTTCGAGCTACATGAAACTGAAGTGGTGAAGTTTTTATGTGTTTTAGGTATCCAATCCATTCATGTGTATTATTATTAACATTAACTCAAAGCAATCATAGCATATGGGTATTATAAAAAAACGACGTAAAACGACAATAGCTTGGGGATAGGACAGAGTTCGATAGTTCTCACAGGGGGAACCGACTTAATCGCGTCTTAGAACAAGGTATGCAAAGTGAAAAGTTATATATAAATCAGAGAGTTAATAGCTTAAAGAAATTAATATAATCTGATTAACAATTTTGCTACCTTATACCAGTCACCGTACATAATAGATGAATCTACGTATAATACTGTTTTACCTCTAAGGTCTGGGTTATCGCTTGACCCCGCGCGCCGGTCCATTGTATTTAGAGTGATTCTTTTTTCCACGATCTGAATCAGCAATTACCATTTTCGTACTGGGTACTCGAAATAGCTGCAGCGAAATTAAACCAATGATATGAAAAAAAAGAAAATACAATAGTTTCACTTCGGATGGAACAGTAATCGGAGAATGCGCGTATATTGCATCAGTGGCGTAGCGACTCAAGACATTTACAGCGCCCTTGAGGTGATTTTTCACAAAAACGGCGCTTTAAAAGTAATCAAATTATTATTATTAAAATGCACAAAAAACATGGGGTTAAAGCATATAATGCATTTTAGCAAAATAATATTATTCCACGTTGCGGTTGTATAGAAAGCAGTAAAAATAAAATAAAAATCCCGCAATAAGAACCAAATAAAGTGAAATTAGATTGAATATTTTAATAAATTGATTTCAAAATAATTATTTTAATGTGATTTTAAATGTCACTAAGCGAATTAACGAAGATTTGAAGAATGATTTCGTGAAGCACAAATATAAATGTGTCTATTCATTGTTGGTAAGAGGAACGGCTGCGCGCCCTGTTTCATACAAAACATAATTTTGGATTTGAGGCCAAAATATCCACCCAAACAAAGATTTTTTTTTTAAATTAAAAGTCTAGTAAATATCTAATACGGATTAGAAGTATCTTATTTATTTTTGTTTTAAATTATGAAATATAGGCCATTAAAGTAATCTATTTTTCAGGATTTCAGAAACTTTGAAAATTATTTGCTAGTTTATAGTATTTTTTAAATCGTCATATTTGTTATGGAAATATGATTACATAAAAAAAAAAATTTAAAAAAAAAAAAAAATTAAATTAAAAATTAAAAATTAAAAAAAAAAAATTTAAAAAAATTAAAAAAAAAAAAAAACAAACAAACAAAACAAAAAAAACAAAAAAAAAACAAAACATATTAAAAAAAACGTTTTTTTGGTTCGATTTTTTAAACTGTGTACGGCAAAATTGTGTTCCAACGAAAATTGGTTGTTTTTAACCGCCCTAACCATACGAACGTACGTGATACGACCGCTATATCATCGCCCAAAAGCAACAAACCGTATCCCGTACGTTCAGGTTAAAAAATAACGATAACCGAAACCCACAAAACGTTCGTGATACGTCGTATACATCAAGTTCGTTCCTGCGTTATCGCTTTTAGTATGCCGAGGTAAGCCGAAGCTAACGGAACGGATGTGTTCGGTTGTTTTCGTATTCTCCCATACAATTCACGCCTCTAATCAGTGATACTCCAAGCACGTGGAAAAAAAACCGATGTTTTTTTACCTACTTTTTTAAAATAACCCAAAGGCAGGGCGGTTAATCTAAATTTAAGTCCATCCAAATGTTTATTTTTACACTTTTGTATGTTAAAGTATATGTTCATAGTAGACGTGGTAATTTTTTTTAAAAATATTTTTTAAAGATGCCTCTGAAATCGATTTCTTTATTGGCTTTTATTTTGTAAGCATTTTTTAAAAATACTTCTAATCCGTACTAAATATACATTTTGACGAAAATAAATATACTTAGGTTAAGGTTAATATTTTGACCTCAAATCCAAAATTAAGTTTTGTATGCAACGGGCCGCGCAGTCGTTCCTCTCAAGTGTTGTGGTGGGAGTGAGACACGGAGATAAGGGATAGATAAAATGGGGAGTTGGTGATTAGAACAAAGTAACAATTGCATTAAACTTATTTTTGGAAAGCCACAAAATGTAATCGCTGTTTATGAACACAAAATAAAATGTGTCTTATTTGTGATCGCATTCGATGTAAGGTGATGGGGCACAGTACACCAAATTGCCCCGGGGACTGGAAATTCCTCACAACGTCACTGGACGGAATGACTATCTACGGTCGGTTGCAATTGGTGCAGTGGTTCTTGCGTCCTGTTTGCGTCACATCCGACGATCTCCTTTATGGTGCCGAGAAAAGTTAATCAAGTAAAGCATGATTTATGGCCGTACATGTCGCGGAACAAAGAGACGGAGAACTGAGAACAAAGTACAGAATGCATTGTCTATCTCTTCACAGTCTCCATTCAGTTGAGACTCGGTTGAATCAGACTATTCATCGATGCGAGTCATCAAGTCACATCAAGTGGACACACGAGTATCATAAATCTTTGTTGCTTTGCGTGAAGTAAATGGTAGACATTACAATTTTTAGACTCGTTCGACTGTAGTTGCTTAGTGAAGATTGATCATAATAGATATCGACTACCTCTAATTTGAACAGCTCATATTTAAAGAATAAAATGGCTGAAATACGCTAATGCATTAATATGACGAAAATAGGCTCAAATACACACTAACAATCAAAATGGTTCAAATATGCAAATGCATAAAACCCAATGTTGACTTATAACTTAACCTTAACTTCAAACTGTAACTACTAAGCTATCAATCAACAATAGACAAGTATACATTTTTTGGTTAAGGCTGCTCTCTGACGGTCCGGTGAGGAATGAACATTTCACTCGCTACTGGAGACACTGCGCAGAAAAGTCCCACAATAGACTGCGTTGCAAACCGTTACCTTACTTTAGCAAACTTGACTTTTCTGTGCAGTGTCTGCAGTAACGAGTGAAATGTTCATTCCTCACCGGACCGTCAGAGAGCAGCCTAAAAGTCACATTTGCAAGTATGTTCCTTTGTTCCTTTAGTATCCCATGCATTCCTAACAGTCTCTAGTGTAGAGAGAAGAATAATTGCCACGTGTAGAAACTGTTTGATCTTAGCCCAATAAATGGGAAGCAATTGGCCTAAACTGTCATACGTTCAACGACTTTCGTGAAGTCTGTGTATCATTTACAAAATCCTTGCTCAAGGTCCCTGAAGAGAAAGCCGGCGATTTATAGTCGATGTCACTGGCGTGAGCGTCTAATACTAGTAGTGTGAAATAGTATATGAGAACTGATTTTAAATACAGAAAGATTAGGTAGAACCAGAATCCAATACTGACGGAACAAGAGTTTCTTGGAAAAACGTGGCTCAACAGAAAGAATGCAATGTATTAAGAAAATGGATAGGCTTCGATTAGTAGTAGAAACTATCAAGTGCCTAAATTTTAAGAGGAAGCCATTCTTCTACCTACGGGTTAATTGTAAGATCACCGACCCTTCCTGCCATTATTGGGCAATATTAAATTAACCCTTTAAAGTCTAAACCTTCAGCCTTTTCGCGATAGAGCGACAAATTCCAGTACTGGGTCACTATCTACGAGTATATCTATATTTGCCTGACCCGAATACTAACCCCGGTGCAAAGACATACGAAATATTAGATGAACCCTGTCAGTCAGTCAGTCAGAAATTGAAAGAAATTGCGCTCACTGATAATGGATGTATTTGTATTTTTGGTGGAATAACAAAGGGAATGTGAGTAATACAGTCTGTATCGCTATTCTTATTACGTCGGTAATTCTTGGCTTAGTATTGTCACGTGCTAAGAAATTTCTGGACAGACTAAGTAACTAATGTAGAGGTCATGGCAAGAATGTCGAAAGACCGTAAAATTGTCAACGCAATCAAAGTGCACAAGATACGGTACGGAGAAATAAAACACATGAAATATTAGAGCTTATAGTGTAGAGAAAGATAAACCCGGTGCCTGACTAATCCCCAAATGTGGCTAGGCCGAAGCGTAACTTTTCTATTACGGTCTGCAGCGTCAAGGGTTTAGGTGACAATGATGTTGTACAGTCGGCGACAGGAACAGAACATTACGAAAGAAACCTTCCATCCTATAGAACCGGATTGTCTACACTACTTACCGACTATAAGAAACGCCTAGAATATTTCAAATCAGAATTAGAAACATTAAATAAATGTCGTAACAAAAATGATATCAAATTTCTTTAAATTATAAATAACCACGTAGAGTCTTCCGTCTTGGCCATAATCAAAATTAATATCAACCAGCGTCTAAGGAACCCCGAAATTCTCCGTATTCCTTTCCAAATAACCAACTTAACCTTCTCCCAACTTCTTGTGCGAATGTGTTGACTATACAACATCTACTTAAACTGTAGTGGTGGGATTCTAGATATATTTGGCGACAGCCCCCATAACTTCAGAAAAATTCTCGAATCTCTAATTTTCACTTAACTTCATTTGACCCAAACATTGTTTTCTCTTGTTACTTTTTGTTGTTGTTTGTAATTGCAATTTTTTTATTATTTTATATATGTTGTTGTACACCGTTATTGGATGGTTGGTATTTTTGTTCTTCTTTTTTATATGCAATTCTTTTATGTTAACCCCTGTCTGTTGTGAATATTATAAATAAAATAAAATAAAACAAAAATTATAAGGACACAAGTAGAAATTTGTATAGCGGCATTAAGTTTGTAATACAAATTGGTGGGAAGAGAATAAAAGGAGCGTGTATGGATCATCATCATATGGTACCTTTATGCTAAATTTGGACAAGATCACCAATCTGAAATTATTTCTGTTATTAATCTGGAAAACTCAAATACGGTCACCTATTTGCAGGTGTACGAATTAGTTGGACAATTTGTGACAACAATAGTCCTAATAGCATTAAAAAATTGTGTGAACGAAACCCATTTCATAACAAAGAGAGTCTGTCAATTGCCCCCCCCCTTTGGAACCCTGCTTTGTAACCATATTGCAGAGTGGATCATACCATCTATAACGTGTAATAATGACTATGTCGTGTAATAATAAATAATAATATTTTTCATTACTGCATAGGAACTTCTTCAAAATAAAAAAGGCTTCCTTAGCTTATATCATTTTTATATTTACGTTTGTTCAAGTTCCGTAGTAAACAGTTTACCCAACAAGAGGTGTTTGTTGATATTTTCTAATTATTGTGGATAGATGAAGCGATGTTAGTTGTCATCACGGCAATGTTTAACGCTTTATTGACGGTATGAAATGAGATGTGAACTGTTGAAATTCAGTACGTACGTACATGCATGATCGATTTAGTGCGCATGTTTGCAGGCCACCTTGCACAATCTGTCAAATAGGAAATCGTTTGATATTATATTGTCTCTGTCTTAATTCACACGAGATTCTGTTTTAAAACAAGAGTAAGGAAAATATTTTAATCACTTTAAAGTGGGTGGTTTAAAGTTAATTTAAATATCGATGGTTATGAGTTGTGGCAGTGTTTATTTCCTACCCCCTTCGCTCCCTCACAAATGCAGAATGAAAACAAGTGTCCATTTATGATTTTACGCTCTGACGTTTATACCTATTAAATGTAGGTGTACAGATTATAAAGAATCTTCGTATTAGCTGTTTTTTAACATAAAAATGGGTATAGTGGCAAAAGTATGTATCATCATAGATTGGCAAAAGACATTAAGTCGAAAATTTGACATTTTGACTTAATAATGCAGTAATATGATGATAACAATAATAATAATGTTTTATTATCTTTTTTTTTTAATAACAAATAATGAATATTCTCACTAGGATTTCCCGTGCTGAGGATTTCATTTATGAAATATGAAATTAAATTGTATTAAATTTATGTGATTGCTGAAAAAAATAAATAATTGTAAGGTGAAATGTTTTAAGTGCAGTTGAGTGGTTTCTGTGTTAGTCTGTAATTGGTGTTAATATATTTTCTATTTTAGATCTCCCTATGTAACGTATCCAGTGTTTTATTCGATTTAAATTTATTATTGTTGTTGTGATTTGTAAAGAATAGTGGGATTTTGTTGTTTTAGTACGGTAGTATAAGAAGTTTTTTGTCCAAATATTGTGGTTCCTTGTTGTATGTGTTTTTGACTCTGAGATCTGGAGTTTTGGATAAGTGTGATTGTTGTTATTTCTTGTTTTTTATATTTATGAATGTAAAGTAGTATTGTTTTAGAGTATAATTGTTTTATTGACATAATGTTAAATTTGTTGAAGATTTCGTCAGTGCCAGTTCTTAATTTCCATGATGGCTTTTTGTGTTCTAATGAGTAAATTAAGAATATTATCATTAGCACTGTCCCATCCGATGAAGATCTTTATGCTCTATAAACTGGCAAAATACACAAAGTCATGGTAAAATTTTTAAAAATGTCTATAATTTTAAACTTAAATTTACGGTTAAATCAGTTAACAGGTGTTGGGCAAAAAAATTCGAAGAATCGAAGCGAATATTTTGGTATTGGAATAAAAGGTGAAATCGATTTTGCATTATAATGACATTATTGGATATGATAAAGAAGTCGTAAGACGCATAATTTCTCAAAATAGCGATTTTAGAGTCAACGTTTTTTGCCAGTATATCCATGACATTTATTAATTAATTCATTTCATTGCCGGCAACCCGGGCGTTTATTGGCATATTATACAGTTACACGTACTTTATCCGACGCACTAGACGATGTTCTGAGATTATATATACGGTTTGTAAATTTTTACCTGCTGACAAAGTACAAAAGTAGTTTAGCATGTTTGAAATATTACAAAAAAAATAAAAACGATTTCTCACGGCCATAAGCATGTCAACAGTCAGAAAAACAGAAGAGTATACATGAGACGATTAATGAATGCGAATGAAGACATTCAGCAGATTCAACGTGACTATATTATTCAGAGCTTTACCGAGAGTCTTAGCTGCTTCATACAACCAGATTTATGCCATATAGAGATTCTTTCTCATTTGTAGCAGCAACACGCGGCGCCATTTATATTGGACCTCATCATGGATGCTGTTTAAATGGGATGTCACAGTGAACCATCGACCCACTTGACTGACCAGAATTAGGTGATAATTTTAACGGCATTGTCATATCTCGTATATTCTGCATCAATGGTGCGCCATTATCTGCCGTCGCCGTTTGGCCCGCGAGACACGATTTTGAACTTAACCACCCTCGTAGTCCGGGACAATGTAGCCAAGCAGATGTGACGCTTGTGACACAGTAATGTGGAGCCAATTTCCCGTGGCAGACAATGTAGTACTACTGTTGATGTTGTTGTCGGGTTATAAAAGCCTTTTATGCTACGGCGGAACACCGGCAGATTAATTTTCGGGACGAGTTTTCAACTTATGAAACAATAATAAAGCTTTGTTTACCGGCGCCACCGGGCATTGGGGCACCCTATAACTTTAAGAGCGCTGTTGATGCGTTGTTAAAATAATATTTTTGTAGGAGATACCCACAAAGCACAGAATATCCCCAGAGAAGCTACTAAGTGTGGACCAACAAATTGTGATTAGCCGACGGGTTATAGCATGACCGTTATGCTTGATCACAATTTGGTCAAAAGCTGAAATAGACCGAGAATTTGTTTTTTTTTAAATTATTTTCATGTGATACCTCTCACAAGAGCGGTTGGGCAACGTTGTAAGGTCGGTCAAGGATGAATCTGTAGAAAAGCTCGCTCCGACCGACTTGAGAAACAAGTTAGTCGAATCGACCCGTTCTCATGAAGCCAACATCAACTGTGAAGGGGTGTTCAGCTCGTGTCCGTCGAGTTTCGCGCACCTGCACCGGCGCGGAGAGGATTAAAGAGATGGCAATCGGTCTGTTAACAACAGATTGTCAATTAGACGGGGTTGTCAACGAGCCCTCCTTTGCACAGAATCAAGCGAGTTTATCGAGTATTTGGGGGCCGGGCTGGACCCAGAGGGAGCTTCCAGATTCAATTGTTCGACGTACTTGAGATAGCGTTGGCAGTTGGTCACTACAAATAATCTGCTACCCTATACAAGACACCCAGTTTCTTGAAAGCCACATTTACTCGGGCTTCTATAGAGCGGCGATACTTGAGCTGGTCTGAAATATTTACCCCAAGCATCTCAATGGAGTTTTTATTGGGGAGGGTACTCCCATCAAATTGTACCAAACAGTCATTGACCATCTTTTTTGCCGAGATTAGATACGCATGGGTTTTTGTGACGTTCAAAGCTGACCAGGTTGACCCTAACCTCGAGGTAGTGGTGGTCATCTTTTATTCTCAAAGCTTCACGAGCCATTCGGACATCAACTAAAAAAGGAGTTCTAAGAATTAAGCACAAAAGCAATATACCAGACGTGAATTCAAGTTTGTAATACCCTCCGTTTGCATAACATCAAACCGGTACAAAACTCAGTAGAGACGCGACTAGATACAAATCTCTATTGGGTTCGTGCATCTTCGATGGAGGGGCGACTTAGATACAATCCTCTATATCGAACTCGTACGAAGTACCTGTCGGGCTCACACAGACGGCCCGACCACAACTCGATAGAGACGAGACTCGATACAAATCTCTATTGGGTTCGTGCATCTTCGATGGAGGGGCGACTTAGATACAATCCTCTATATCGAACTGGTACGAAGTACCTGTCGGGCTCACACAGACGGCCCGACCACAACTCGATAGACGAGATTAGATACAACTCTCTATCGGGTTCGTGCCGCTTCGATGGAGACGCGACTCGATACAACTCTCTATCAAGCTGTCTGCACAAATGTTGATTTGTGCAACGCCCGATTTCATATTTTATTTTCATCGATGGAGACGCGACTTAGATACAAATCTCTATATCGAACTATGCCTGCACAAATGATGATTTGTGCAACGCCCGATTTCATATTTCATTTCATATGGCTCTCGATAAGCGGAGTTCCGGGCGTGGAGAAGAAGAGGACGGTAAAAAGTGTACGTTATGGTCTTCGTTTTTCTACGCCCCTGAATGTCGTTTTCGTGCCTAGCCGCCACTGGCCACTAACGGGACATTTCTCCGACCCCCGCCACTTCTACGGTCGCTCCCGGCAACGGTCCCGAAAGCTTAGCGAGCCCCCATTGGCTGGCCCCTTGCGATCCACAAAAACTTGTAAAAAATTATTGTTCTATCAAAATTATCTGTCTTTGTAAGCGATTTCTGCGGCTGCGGTGACTGATCGAAATAAACTATCTTTTCTGATCTGTTCATTAGCACCCGCGGAATCGAATAACCTTACTCAATTTATGTTTTTACAATGCATTTTTCTGTAATTCGGCGGCAAAGTATCAACTGTCCTACTTGACCGCCACGACATTTTTTGTAATAATTTTGGCTTCTTTAATAAAAAAAATAGGTGAAGATTGCAATAGGCTCAATTCAAGCAGGAGGTCGAGGTTCACATCCTAATTTTTTGATTAAGTCGATCCAAGATTGACAGAATCTACGGCAGCTCGCGAAAAACTCACGAGTTCAAACTGCCCGATACGCCGGCTCCTCTCAGCACGGTATCGCACCGGAGTACTTAAGCGACGGTTGCAATTCTAAAAAAGCAGAGTATTCTCACGGATTTAACACCTCTTCTGCCTATTTTTTGCTACGCCTGCATTTTCACCCGGCCTGAAAACCGATCAAGACTTTTTCTACACCTTCACCACCTCCTTGCAAGAAATCGTTTGCCTTTCTCAAGGCATTTCCCCCCCCCTCAAGGCATTCACCTTCCCCCTTCCTTCCTAACCTGCTCTGAAGCGTCGAAGTGGCTATCATCATCTTCTTCTAAACGTGCGGCAAGAGTTTACAGATCTTGTCCCGTACAAGCAATTAATAATACAGCGAATAAATGTGGCAATATTTTTTTATGATAAAACGGTGCAGGTTGCAGATTAATGTAGTATGAAGCATGATTTTCCATGAAAATTTTAGTGAACTAGCAGATGTGTACCCGGCCTTGACCGGGATATTTTTTTGGAATAGCGTTATGAAGTTATGAATTCCTGCTTGTCGTTTGGGTGCCATAATTAATTTGACAGAGATCTACTATCTCTAAAAAAGGAACAAAATAACATTCGTTTGAAAATTTTGTTTCATTCCAAAAATGCATTTTAAAAAAAATATATTTAAATAAAAAAAGTTTCTAAGTAGGTTTCAATTTTGAAAATATTCTACCCAAACAAACCTTCTTTTGAATATGTAATCTGTGGCTAACCGGATTGGTATATCTATGGGCTAACCTAAATAAAAACATGGCGGGTTCAATGTTTTTCATACTAATTTTAAAACGCTATAACGAGTTAAAATTTTACATATTGGATTTCATTTAAACTACTCTCTAAACCTTCCCGACACTAATAAGAACAAACTGCTATTTTCAGCGAAACCGGTGTAGTAATTTTCGAGAAAATCGAGGACAGCAGACAGACAATTTTCATATATTGTGAATATATATTTTATTTACCTTGAAATAAAGGAAAACTGAATTATCTTGAAGTTACTATGTTGTAAATTATAAAGGATCACGTTTTGATGTATCGTAATAAATAATAATAAATATGTTTTTGAAATATCCAGTTTCAGCATAAAACCTTGCAGTTATTGGAACGGAAAGAGTACTATTATTTTTTTTAAATCGTAAACACAGCCTCATTAATGTTCCGTTCATACAAAATCAACACAACACAACACATTAATAATACAAAACATAATTATGAAGATGTTTCCGTGAAACTTAATATTATGGGCGAGGTTACAGGAAGATTATCGAATTTACAAAATTAAGGATAATTGCGAGTAAAAAAAGAAAAAGTTAATTATTTTATTAATTACATTATCATTTGAATGTAACGTTAGTATTTTACGTATTTAATAATATACAAGGTGATTGATGATTTATGAAAAATACATAATACAGATTACAAAAAAAAGATACCCTGAGAAAAATCATTTTCGCTGGGGCCCATGTCATCATTGGGGATGCTGTGTGGAGGGTGTTTTTGAGGATGGGTGAGTGAACTGAATTTATTGCTGATAGGCGTAATGAATATGCTTTAGAAAAGGATGCTTTTGTACACGGTTTACATTTGTTATATGAAAACGGATGGCTTCTATCCCTAGTTCGGGTATTCAACAGCTGCTTCTGTGTTTCTTTCCTCCTACAACATTAATCAAGACCCAATAAATTCAGTCTTGAAAAGCCAGAAATTCAGTAAATTCAGAAAAAACTTAATGTTGTAGAAGGAAGGAAACACAGAGGCAGCCGATGAATACACGAACTAGTGGTAGAAGCCATCCGTTTTCATGTAACAAATGTAAACCGTGTAGAAAAGCGTATTTTTCTAAAACTTATTCATTATGCCTACCAGCAATAAATTCCGTATAGCAATAAACGCGTCATATTAGCGGACACGGGAAATAGGAAGCACCAAGGTCGTTGATATTTCGTTTATAATGTATACAAAGAATCTATAAACAGAAAGGAACCAGTTTCTTTTTCTTGTTCTACCCACTCTGATATTATCACATTGATGTGAATTAATCCACGTTAATTAGCCACGGAGGTAAATGTAAATATTCATAGCGCAATCGTAGCATAATGCGGAACAGCAGGTGGATTATCTGGTGATTTTAATAAAATGAGATAAGCCTGATCAGAATATGAAAATCTATATGTTGTTTATTTGATCATTAAGATTATTGCGGAATTTATTGCTTTCATTTTATAAAATCGTTGAAAATTCTTGAGGAGCAGCTACAAAACTCCAGGAACATTTGTTAATTCGATAATTGATTATTATATAATATACAGGGTGATTCAAAATGATGGACTCAATTTCACACGTTCTCCTCTGATACACGCAGTCGGCCCGGGCTTTTTCCTTTACAGAGAAATCTAGTTTGCTCGAATTGGTAATACCAATGACAAATGCTCTTTCTAGTTGGAGGTTCAATTTTAAAACGGGGACGAAAGGTACGCTGAACTACAGTTGTCGACTCAGTATTACAGAACTCACTAATACAGAAAACCTTGTGCTGTATAGTAGCCATGTTACTCACAACTGACGCGAAATGGCTGCTTGGCTGAATGGCGGCCCGAGCACTTCAGTGGCCGTTTGCCTAACTATGGGCGATTTAGCGGTGTGATTCGAAACTCCTCCTCCTCTTTCAATTGCTGTTCACATATAAAGAATAATTCAATAAAATCCGATTGCATGAAGTAGCAAAAAGTCTTTCCAGCATTTCGCATGGTCATATATTTTATCGTGAGCTATAGAACTTTAAAAATAAATATCTATATACCATTTCGATTATTATTTTTTTCTATTTATTATTCAACAATAAAAATAGTTTATTTTCATATGAAGCGGTAACTTGGTGATGTGACATTATAATTTAAAAAATAAAACAATAACTTTATACTTTAGCCGACCGGGTTTCGCTACTACCGTAGCTTCTTCAGGGCAGTATACAACTAAACTATGAACTAAGATGCACATGTGTTATAGAGTGATACAAACAGGTTAGTGAAGGGCCAAGGGTGGGAGATCACCAGGTACCTGCTGACCGGGAAGGGAATGTACTTTTTTTATTGGGAATAATTTAAAGATTGGACTTTTATTTAAATTTATTTGATTATTTATGAGTCTACTATTAATGTTTTTTGCTTTCCTTATTTCTAATGCTTCTAGGTTATCTAATCGAATGCCGGTTACATTTTTATGCAGTAAACTAGTGCCTGTATTTTTTATCGAATGTGTGGTCTGTTTCTAAGAGATGGTTAGCAAATTCGGAGAAACCATTATTATTTAGACATCTTAAGTGTTCTTTTACACGGATATTAACATTACGCGACGTTTTGCCTATATAGAATGCCGGGCAATCATTACATTGAAGTGAATAAATGCCCGAGTGGCCTAAACTGTCTTCTTTATCTTTACCGTTAATTAAAAATTTACCTAAACTATTGTCTGTGTAAAATGCTGGTTTAATCTCTGACGGAAGGTTTTTAATCTTTGTTGAGAAAAGTTATTGATATATAAGATTCTACGCCATTGGTACAGTTGATTATTATTATTTATTATATTATTATTAGGGGGGGTACTGTTGAATAAAAACTTATTTGACGACATTTTTTTTAGTTTTTTATTTAGTATGTTAATGACTAAGTTTTCATGATTACCGTTATTTATTGCGATTTGTTTAATTATGGATAGTTTAAGTTTTGACGAAGAAAATTACTTTATTTCAATTTTGACGTGAAAACATATTAATGATCTTTCTCACATTTAAGAGAATAAATTTCAGAACTTTAAAAATGATTTTAAAGTTTATTTTTAGGCGTAACATGTTTATTTACCGAAAACGTAGAACATTCTCTGCTGGGTCACCTATGACTGCACGTTGCAGACTGCACATAGACGAGGTATTAAAATAGACTGGGTGTTGATTATTTTATGACGCAAAGCTAGCTGGGACGACCGTGTTGGTGTCTGTGATGAAGAAAAACTATGCTACCGAAAAGCTATTACATTTTTATGTAGATCTACTGGAATTAACAGGCGATGTGAGTAGGTTGGGAGGCGGATGGACATGTAATGTTCATGAAGGTTTTATTTCGGTAACAATCGAGGGGTTACAACCAAAAGATGGTATGTTCATAAAACATATAAAATAACCAATTTTTGTAATAAACGATATATTTTTAAAGGCAAGGTTGTATTTACCGTTAAGGTATACAAATGGAGTAAACACCAACGTTCGAAATATGGGCCACATAAATGAGGCCAATTGGCTACATTGAGATAACACGGGCTTCAGTCGATGACAAGTGCTCGCCGCAAAATGCTTACATGATTGCACAAGCCGCCGTTCTGAAAAAAAAATAGAAAAAGCAATGGTGTATAACCTTTCATCCGTTTTACCATAATCAAAATACTGTTAATTTGCCTTTTTATTACTAAAAAAATTTGAAGAGCATATCAAGTCAGTCCGCGCCACCGGTAAGAAATGCTAGGAAGGCCAGCGGTTCGTTCCGTTCGTTCGCGGTCGGAAGGATTCGGGCTACATCGACAACCGTTTCACCCCGCCCCCCCTCGTATTTCACGTGCGGGAATTTTTAGACTGATTCTACGGTATTTACCAACTTTTGGCTGGTTAGATTGAATACATTTGACAAGTAAGTGGTAATTAAACTACGTAAAAATGGAAAGTTATCTTACAACAGTTGATAGACTGCTTCACCGATATTCGAGGAATTACAAACTTTATCCAGACATATTCATATAAAGATAAATCATCTATAACTGTATTTACTCAAAATTTAAACGACTTTTGGTTGTAACTTCGCGTTTATAATAATGGGAAAGCTTTAATATATTGGTATATTTATGATGGGCGATTATCTTACTCAACTGGTGATCCGGGGAAAGATCGTAAAACGTGAAAGTGGTAGGAGAATGCGCTTCACCTCATGATGTACAAGTGGTGTATGAAATAATTGACACAACCATTTTTTCAGACATATTTCACCTTTATTATAAAACTAGTGTGTTATTATAAACTATATGAAAACGTCTACTCCTTTTTATATCTTTCATTTTGACATTGATAAACTAATTAATAATATACTTTATTTCATTTCATCACAACACAATTCTCTGAAGAATATCTAATGAACACAATTCAGAGTCGAAATGTTGCAGTTGTTTGAAATGGTCTTAGTTGCATTTAGTAACTGGATTTTAACAGCCGGGTAGTTTTCAACCTTCTCTTTCCCATCTCTTCATTCCTTCAATTCAGTTTCACATCATCACCCAAATTTGGGATGCAATAGCACCACGACCACTGGCTCCGAGCAGTTGGGACTGCACTGTGCGGTTATTCACATAAAAAGACGATAGAATGAATAGACTTGCCTTAACGTATCATTTCGACGGTTGGAGGCGAATGTCTCGTGACACCCATTTAGGCAACAGCCGAGTTCACTGCCGTCCACGTTTAAAGTTATTTAAAATGAGGTAAGCGGAGTTTAAATCAATAGAAACCCGCACGGGACATAACACTGCAGAAAAATCGTGCTTGCATGCTTACCTAATAGTGACATACATAATCATAATAGAAGCAATTTATTTTGTCTGTAATTTCCCATTGACATGTTTTTTGTTTTTTAAATTGTATTGTCCGCATCCATATTTTGGACGGCAACTAATTTCCAAAGTGAGGAATGACTCACCTGGAACATGTCCGTCGTGTCGTCCTCCGTGTACTCCACGATGACCGCCTGGTTTCGGCTGAGCGTGTAGGAGATGCTGTGCTGGCGCGCGTCCAGGATGGCCTGCGAGCTGTGCGGCGTCTTCACCACGTAGTGCTTGGAGCGCCGCACGCCGCTGGGTTGCGCTCGGCGGAGGAGCACGAATTTGGACCTCCGCCGACCGCGGTCGCCCTGTGGCAGGAGGCCATTGTATCTGCGAGAAAAAACAAATAAAATTATAAATCATTTTAAATTCACTTCTTCAAGCTAATTGCATAATGCTATTGACAATCGAACTCAAAAGTGAAAGATTTTCTGTAAATAAAAATGGGTCATTTAAGTTCGCATCAGCTGAGCGTTCGCCCGAAAAGAGAAATGTGAATATTTTAATATAATATAATAAATGGTGTACAATGCGCATTGTGTAGAACGAAAGAATGCATGTGAATGAATTACTGAAAATGCACGTACGTATTATTTTTGGGTTTACGTTTCGTGAATTTGGAGAACGAGTGAATCTGTATGGATGTGTTCAAGAGTATTGATATGCCCCCGGGAATATTCCCCGACCTAATATAAATTCCCCAAAGTAGGGAACTTATTTTAATTATTAAGAAAGTTATTCTATATGAGGTTGTCTCCTAATTTTATTATTTTGGTGAAAAAAAATTATATTTAAAAACTTAATAACGATGGTAAAATTACTTTATGATATCTCCAAAAATTATGAACTTGGGTAAAACGTATACAATCGTGTCTCGTGACGTCACACGAGACACCAATTCATAATTCGAATGGCAGTGCTGCAGTACTGCCGCGCCAGTAATTGAATGTGCCATGAAATCACAGGCTTATCGGCCGGCCCTAAATATCAACATTTTGACGGTTTATATATTCGGTATTTTCCAAAAATTTTAATAGGGCTGTTGTCCTCGGCATGCTCGAATTAATGATATAGCATATACCTTTAATTGGTAATGTGTTTTTCATCATTTAGATGAAAATTCCCGCAATATTTCTGGTTTGGGGAATATGCCCCAAAAACAAATTCCCTTATTTTCATATGAAGCGGTAACTTGGTGATGTGACATTATAATTTAAAAAATAAAAAAAATAACTTTGTTTACATCACTTTTATTTATACTTTAGCCGACCGGGTTTCGCTACTTCCGTAGCTTCTTCGGGGCAGTATACAACTACTGTAAGTATAAATAAAAGTGATGTAAACAAAGTTATTGTTTTATTTTTTAAAACAAATTCCCTGTTCAAAGGCGTCAGTGTTAAAATGATGTGTGTTATTGCATTTTTAAAAAAATTAAACTGTTAGTATTTGAGAGAAAAATAGTAAACAATCGAATAAAAGGTGTAGTTATTAAAAAAGGCAATAACTACTCGGCAAGGATCGAAAGAGTGGAAGAAGATTTCCCGATCATGGTAACATTTCTTCAGAAACTTTAAGAAACTATAGTTACCTACTGAACTAGCAGCCACTAAGACTGACTATTTTAACAGCCGTCAAACACCTGAAGCACGGCGACATTAGTGACATCTATACATCTTATATAGTCGCCGGTTTTTCCTAATATAATAATTCTCCTCCTGTTGTTCGGCTTTATTAGATTATCTCTGTTTCGTATTCAATTCTTGTCATTTTTTATCTCGTGTTCTAAAATATATCGGGCAAATTTAAGCATTTATAACCGTTATATACAAATAAATCAACTCCTGTTAAACATTGATTGATGAGTCGTTCTATTAATCAGTAATAACAGATCCTAACACACGCTTCTTTGATTTCATTTATATTAAATATAAATACGCACAGCTTCAATCAACACAAAATTCCCAAATAAGTTAATTCTTAAGATGATCATTGATTTCCAAAAAAAACAATGTTCACATTTTTTATTATGTACCGCACAAGATGTTCTAACTAATCCAACTGAAGTGTGACTATGACGTTCCGAAGTTAAGGAATATTATGAGGATGAAGGGAAAAACAAAAATGACTAATGTAAAAATGACCCACAATAAAATTCGGGTCAAACAATAGAGAACGGGGTCATAAATTTATATAGGCAATATATAAGTTTTTTTTTCCAGAAATGAAACCGGATAGAAAAAAGAAAAGCTACGTCATATAATTTTGTACCCACAACCGCGTCGTTTCTTCCTTATAGTCATTCCATCTCGATACCTTATCTCGACACACGTCACGCTTTGTTTCTCAACAGCCGTGTACATATATTTCATCATAGAGCAATATTCTTGTTGCTTTAGTGTTGGAGGCAGGAGTGTGAAAATATTATTATAGCAAACAATATTCAACGACGAAACCACCAGACCCATGGCATAAAGCAAACTAAGACCGGGTTGTTCAAACTTTTAGGCCTGGTTTAGATCCGTTCTAATATTTAAAATAATGCGTAGTAATATTTTTCAATGGCTAAATTTTACCTAAACAATGGCTTAGGGTCAAAATAACAATGGTTCCGCTTCCTCGTTCTTTTTAAGGATAAGACATTGTCCGTATCCTCGGGCTTAAAGACCCTTTGCTCAACTTTGGTGCCAGTTCTCTCGATTAAAAATAGCGATATTTGCGTACTTTTAACAAAAGTTATATTATTGTAAGTATTTTTATTTATTTTACATATTTTCACATTTAAATGATTTTGTGTACAGAAAGAAAAAAAGGCTTTAAGTTAATAAAAAAAAGAACATGATACATAGTTGGTATATAAGTGTAAGATATTTATATCATTTATTAATAATCAACGTAAGCCATATCAGAGAGATTAATTCAATCATCATTCGATTGTTATAATGTTTCAGAAGCGGATATTTCGACTAATCTCACAAAATCTTTCTGCCTTGCATGAAGATAAGTCTACCATTTACCAAAAAGATAATTTTTTTTTTAATTCTCAGGTTATGAATTACGACCATCATTATAAGCGGAAAATGTTGATTGTGTAATAATGAAGGTACGGATGCGCTCGCATTATCCGCGAATCTGAAATACAGTCCTGGATATCTCTCTAATATTGCAGGGTCCTGAAGATAGCGGAGTGTAGTGGAGGGTACTATTGTAGTAGTATAAATCATGGTTATAGAATTAAACAACCCGGCCTAAGCTATTTATCGTGGACTTTGGCAGAAACGGCAGTGATGTGATGGATGTGTGGGGAAAATTTACTAGTTCTGGGGGGAAAATACATATAAAACAACGTGAAGAAGAAGTCGGGGACGCACGAGGAAGACATAACACGATCAAGAAAATAATCTAGTCGGGCCATGTCAAGAGTCAGAATAACAGAAGAGCATGTATGAAACGATGTATGATTTTTTCATGTGAATTCCGCACAAGAGTCCCAACTGCTTCCAACCGTCCGAGGCCAGTGGGACTATAGCATCCCCAATTAGGGAATGTTGTGAGACTGATGGTAGCGAGGAAGGCGAGGAGATGGGGAGGAGGAAGGTGGGGAAGTACCTGGCTATTCAGGTCTGGTCACCAAACACGGCTAAAGCTATATTTGCCAAAGTTGCCTCCTAAAATTATTAATAAATCGTCATCTTTTGTGGCTTATATTTTCTAAATTGGAACAAAAAACAATAAAATACTTCTGATCCTTCCTAGATATTTGCTACAGTTTTTAATTTTGAAAAATATTATTCAGTTTGGGTGGGTATTTTGACCTCAAATACAAAATGAAGTTTTTTATGAAACAGGCCGCAGTTCCGTTCTTCTTAACTAGCAGATAAATTAAACCCACGACAAGATGGGTTGGTTTGTTACCACCAGTGTGAATTCTACACCAAAGGGCCAATTCTAAGCCAATACGAATCACATCCGGACTCCGGAGCCATGCAGCAAGAACGACACCTCTTCAGACAATCGGATCAACATTCCAATTCCCTTGACATTTCTCGCATTGAAAGTTATTTGGTAGTACGCCTGTACACGGTGGCACATAAAATATGAACGAATGTAATTTAGTAGCTTCTTTGTCTATTCGTACATTCGTACCTCCACAAATTATGAACACACTGACTACTGGTTGTAAAACATTAATGATCCATGTTCGGATTCTAAAAGTATTTTTTACCTTCTCCACTCGGCTGTACCAACACACGAAAGAAGAAATGCAATAAAATTAATTAAAATCAAGTGAATGCATCTACTACTAGACAAAAATTCATATTTCGGAGGAAATAGACGTATTACATAAAAAGGTAGTTTATTCATAAAATATTCAATTACGTTGTTTAAATGCTTCATTAAAAAAATAATGTCTGCAATTATTATGTTCCGCTTTGTTATAATATAAAAGATAATTTAATAATTATTACAGAAAGTACTTGTTTTTTGTTTTTTTGTTTCATATGTTATTAGTTATTATATAAGAAGCTTCGTCAAGACAGTCCCATAACGCACAGCGCACAGCACACACCAAACATTTCCAATTTTTAAAATTTTATTCCTCTATACAATCTTAACGTTATACCATAAAAGGGTTATGGTACTGTGCCTGACTCACTACGAGAACCTCTGTTGAGAGCTGTGAGATTAGCAAATAAATAAAGTGAAGTATATGTGAAGGCGAAATAAAGTGTAATTAAAATAATTCATTTGTAACTATAATAAAATATTCTATGTATTGCTAGATACTTGTTCGCACTTGCCTAGCTCATGCGCCACACGCCTCTCGGGATCTGGACGATGCTATACATACATCGATGCCCCAGTTCCAACGTGTAACAACTCAAAAAAGCACAGTTCTGACATACATCTATTTTTTGTAGATTTTAATGAAATTATAGGATTCCGAAAAAATACTAGTTTTCAAAGGTTTTCACAGAATTTTCGAGGTTGTTATAGTTTGGATCTAATTGTTATGGTATGAAACTGGTAAATACGTATTTAAAAACCAATAAAACTAGAAAAATAATTCTAAAATAATCACAGATTAACACTTTTAACGCTAGATTAACGCTACATTTTAGAACTGGTAGATACCGCTCAATGGCGTGCATTGCTCTTTATCCAAGTGAAGACTGTAGTAGCTGCATATGCTGATTTTTACCACTACATCGTGTTGAAAAATCCAGATCATTTTCTTAAATTTACAAATAAATGGTTCCGCTGAGAGTCAGTTGTTTCTGGTTGAAAATTTACACAAAGAAATCCCTTTGTGTAAAACGACTATGAAGTTAAGAAAAGGTTCCATAATTTTTTTGTTTTATTAAATTTTTTCGTTTGGATTCTTTTTTCTTAAGGTTGGGGCACAGCTTTTCAGTTTTTACAGAATGCACACCACTCAAATCGGTGTTCTAACTATTTCCTCATTCTTAAGCCGAAACAGGAAAATTTTGAGTTGTTACACTTTGGAACTGAGGCATCGATCGACATGTAATGTGCGTCCACAATTTATAAATATTTTAATATCCTATTTGTAGGAGTAAACTAATCACAACACCAACATAATGCAAAAAAAATAGGTGCATTAATATATTAGAGATAATAATTGATCCTAATTGCCAAATGAATCAAATTCTGCCATCATTTTCTTTATAACGATGGCCTACAGATTTTCAGTTGAATTCATATCCAGGTCACTTCCTGGCAATGGCAGCACACACACGTACCTGATTTTCCTGCGGAAATCTTTGCATTTTTTTCGCACTGTGTCGTGAATGAAAATGACATCACCATCCGGATCCACTCATTGAATTAAGTGAATACTTTTATGTGCAGATCCTGCCTAGTATCTTCTACAATACCACCTTCTAGACAGAAAATATACTCGGCATAAATATGCATGGATGCGCGCATTCCATATAGGCACACAGGCACTGCCTATCCTACCTTACATACTCACATGAAAAATATTAAAATATATAACATTATTGCAATCAATCGGCACTTTCAAAAATACGAGCGAATTTTCAGCTATCAATCACAGCGCCGCGTGCTCCCCAATGACCGCCCTACCATACGTGTCAAAGGCAGGAACTAAGTATGCAAAATGAAGCGCATGTTATATTCAAATGTTGACTATTCTACCCAAAAACGTAAACGTGTGGCGCAATGCGCATTAAATATATTTTTTATTTGTTAACTTTTATAAATTTTTACAAAATATAATACAACAAAAGTTACGATAAACTACTTTTTAGTAGTTTGACTAACGGGTGGGTGCTTGTCATTTAAAACCTTATAATAAATTTACAGATATATTGTATCTATATAAAATAAAAACATTGTTAGAGAACTTGTTAAAAAATGTTACTCGACTTTTATATATTTTTTTAATAGTACATAATTTTCGTTTATATATTTTTTTCTTTCTTCTATATCTAGATTTTCTTTTTGTCTAGCACAATTTCGAAACCCACCGAAAAGAGCTTCAACAATAAATTAAAAATAATAAAACACCCTAAAACTCGCTATTTTGATTCCAACCACACATTTAATTCCTTAGAACAGGCAATATGTCTAGCTTTGAATTAATATCGACCAGGCAAACATAATGCAACTTCAACATACATGTGCCTCAATTGATGAATTACTGTTTTGCAAATACAAATGTTCTCAATGTCAACGTAAATAAACGAAATAAAAATTAAATAAATATGTAACAAACTTAAATCTTTAAAATATAAATTCATTCAAAAGTAGCCTAGTTTGTTTAAGAAAAAGGCTGTGCCTTTCGGCACAGGTCGCAAATGCAGCAAGCAGTTCCATCTGTTGGTACTTCTGTTAATTAGTACAACTTTAGTAAAAAAAATAATGATCATCATATTATATAAAAAATATGGAAATTTTAAATATCCAGTATTTAGCTTGTAATTATGCATAAACAGGTAATCCCAACCTACATCGGCTAAAACGATGACCTTAGCAATTTTTAGCGAAAACTTACCGCGTTTGGGGTAAGTATCTTTTAAATATCAATTAATTCGCTGTTTTTCCTGATTAAAAACTCTGCGCTCGCCACCGTGGGTATAAATGATTAAGTTTTATATTATTTTGCAAAAAAATATCTCTTTGAAATGGTTGACCAACTGCGTTTCTTTGTTGTCCTCGTATCTTTTTAGTGAAAGCCCAGACCAGCGTTTATGAAGGTATTTAAATATAAAATAGTAATCAATCTTACAATAGACAAAAGGTATTTCCATTACTAACTCACATTCCAAACATTGTAATAACAAAAAAAGCAGTATGCCGCTTTGTCGTATACGTTAGTAAAGAAACAAATAAACATAAAATGTCGCTTTATCTGTATTTTACGGGTATTAAACTGCGAACTATAAAAGACGCTGTGCTTCTCATTCTATCGATCGTTAAGTGGAAACAGCAACTTAAAATTCCTAGAGAATGTTCGGATTTTTTTATAGCCACGATAGAGGAGGCGGAGGTGCGCCTATTCGGCGCCACAACAAACAAAAGAGAATTTTGGGGATATTATTGGCTACGAAAAGATGCGCTTTCATTAATCGTCGGGAAGACAGCTGTAATCTTCACTTCACATGAGAATCAATCTTTAGACACGATCCACACATTACCAGAATTAAGAGAAAAAATAATGGACAGAAGATCAAAATAAAACATCTCGATACTCACAACGCCGCGATGGTTAAGTTATTTCTGGAGAAAGGTTTACAAGAGCCATTCGAATTGTACTCAAGTGCACCTTTTTTGTTATTTCACGAAGAACCAAACTTGGTACGTGCCAGAGCACAAACACCTTAATTAACCTTTTCTTGACAAACAAAAAGAAAGACAAACATTCCCAGGTTAAGAATAACCTGACAAAAATTGAAAATCTCCTACTACCATATACGGTAAGCGGAAGATGTTGCTTGTGTTGTGATGGAGGACTTAGCCAGCCGGGGAATCGAACTCACAACGCCTGGATGGGACCCAGACACGAAGCCAACCGGAACCTCCGAGAGTGTAGAGGTGGTCTTGAGCCAACTCAGTCACTGACCGGTTACTGAATTATTTCAATACCTCTGTAAATATACTAAACACATCGGATTAAATAATTACAATATGTATGTATTTATCGAAAGCAACAGAATAAAAAACGTTTTGTCGAAGAACTAGGAAAATATTAGTCAAAATATACGTATCTTGCGTGCGTTGCTAACTTGCCGAGTGGTGCGGTAGTGAGTTAGTGAGCTAGAGGATGTGGGGTTTGGTTGCCGTGCCACGATGCACGGTCGTCAGTAGTATTCGGCGGTCTGCGTATCATGCGTTTTATTTATGAACGACGTTTTTTCTCATTTTTAGCACATTTACACAATATTTTACTTATTAATGAATACTATTAATAAAATGGTTTACATAAGAAATAAAGCGTACAGTACCGGAGGTTGAGGGGTTTCCTAGCACCATAAGGGAAGACAAGTAAAGCAATACTTGGTTCTAATTAAGATATATCATTAAGAATACGTAGATATTGCCTGCTGTATAAAACTGAAAGTAACTCGGACTTAGTAACGTGGAATGGAAAGGCGTATGTCGTACATCACTCGAAAGGATCGGAAAATAAACGAATGGATAAGGCGACAAGCAGAAGTAGTTAACTGACTAAATATGCCAAGAGCTATTGACATACGCTCGGAGGATGGACAACCGAGGGATAAATCAAGTCAACCAGTGGCGCCCAAGATGGCTCAATGTTGTCCTAAAAACCGCTGGAAGGACGACATAGATAAGTGGGTTAATTGGAAGCACATGATAGTGCGTTGAACCTAGAAGGATTGCAGCAGCTTAAGAAAACCTTCACCAAATAGTGGCGGATGATGAGATATTAACAACCTATGTAGATTTAGTTATAAATGATACGATACGAATGTACAACCACAGCCAGGAGCACTCCTCTCCCGGTGCGACTGGTACACCAGGGGGCACTGTTTTGTTAGGACTTGGAACACGTGCTCTGTTGATAGGAAAGAGGTTGGAGTTTAATCAACCGGTGTACATGGCAACCTAATAAGTCAATTTTGGAATTTAGGATAAGTAGGAATAAAGGAGCGTTGGTTTTCGTTTCTTGCTTCTTTTTCTTTTCCGTTTCTTCTTGCCTCAAGCTTTTGTCGTAGTCTTTTATTTTAGTCTATTCTCGTCTCTTTTTGCATCTTCTTAGTTCGTCCGGCCACTTCTTCCTTCTTCTTGGCTATCCTGGTCTCTTATTGTATCTACTGCCTGGTTGTAGCCTTTCTTGCTTTTCTAGTCTCTTGTAGCCTCTTATCAGGTCTTATTGTCTATTCTAGTCTCTTATTCCTATGTAGATTATGTGTATAAATGAATAATGCATTATCTGTGTACTTTTATTACACACCAAACTTATAATAAGCTTTCGGTTCGGTTTTATCATAAATCATAATCCGCAGCCAAAGCTAAACACATTAGCATAGTACGTCAGTTAGGCTTTTCATCGGAATAATCCGCAGAGGCTTGACAATACAAGTCGAACATTACTAACTTGCCACAAAATGCTGTGTCACACTGACGCTTGATTTGGAAAAAAGGTACAAAAGTCTACGTCCTGCAAAACCAGGTCAATAATAAAAACATATACCAGGGAATCAGAAATCGCAGGAAGTGGGCGAGCGGAGTGGGTACGTTTCCTTCCCAGGTTTGGTGGTCTTCTTAGTAAATTTCGGTGGTCATTTCTTTCATAATCGATACATCATTTCCCGGAGCGGAACCGTGGGACGGGCTCACGTGCCTTATCGGCGGCGCGCCCCCATCTCTCGTCCGTCGCTTGAATAAGGTAGGCGGTAATGTAGTTTGGTAATTTAGAGGGACTTAATATTTAAAGTAGGAAGATTTGGATCTATGGAGCACAAACGTAAAGCCGCGTAGGTACAATGCAACGTGCAATCAACATGTAATGCAACACGAATTGTTTGGACGGTACACGATCTCACGCGAATCCTGTTGCTGTTTGTGTTGATCCATGTGTAGTGCGAACGAGGCACAAATCCTGCTCGAGGAAGGGTTTTTTTTATTATTAAAAATCAAAATGAAAATAGAGCAGTCATATTATTAAAATACAACCATTTAGTTGTGTAGAAAATAAAAAGCAGTTTTCATTTGTTAATGTATAAAATTTTAAGAATTAAAAAATACATTAAACGATGCTTTCGGGATTTTTCTTTTTTTGCGATATGAAAAAGGTAAAGTCATTTTATTTTTACAATCTACTACACTTCTCCCGGGCAAAATAGCAATATCACCCCAAGCATCGGTGGTCCATGTTATTTTGTAGAATTTATTTATTACATTGTATACGCCCTTTAGGAGATTTCACATATTTTATGGTAAATTTTAAGTTATAATAGTGACACACGTGTAAAATGTATTATAGTACGTACACCGATGTATAGATCGTATTCACAAAACACAGCAACAGTACATTTAAAACATGTCACAAACAAATTTAAAAAAAATACATATGTATAATTCAATATAATTTCCAAGAAGGGAGAACAGTGGTTGAATTAATATTCACGGTCTTTGGGATTACAAAGCACGGGGTTTTCTTGATATGGGCTGACTAGTTCGAGTGACTATTCTTCGCTTCATATACTGAACGTCCAAACAACACAACCGTCACGAATACAGTCGAAACGGGCGCTGCGAACGCCATGCAAGATGCGGCGGATCAACGCGAACGCCGCACAAATATTGTATTGCATGTTCGTATTACCGTCCAAACGAGGAATTCGCGTTGCATTACACGCGTCTGGATGCGGCTTGATCGACATGCAATGTTTTCGCACCACACTCCACTTTGAATCCAATTCAATTTATAAAATACGGTTTTTGTGAAAAATCACATCAATGACGTTTTACTACATATTTAAAGACCCAAAGAAACAAGAGAACTAATCAATTAAATTCACAACTGCAACTATCTTACAATCTACCACCTGTATGGTGCCTTAGAACTTTGAATTGAGTTTAAATAACATTTTATTTTTTTATTTCTTCAAATGTAAAATATATATATTAAATAACAATGATCGTCGATTTGATCCTCAATCACATGTAACGGAGGTTGAAAGTTGAAACACCCCAATCTTAATCCCTTTAAACATTTCGAAAACCACTGCACTTGAATGCATTCGGAACATTTCGAATGCATTTTACGGTTGCCAATAATTCAACATTAGAATCAATTCGAACGAATTTCGAACATTAATGAATTAATAATATCTATTCTAGTGGATTTCGAACATTAATAAATTTAAAATATCTATTCTAGTGGATTTCGAACGTTAGAATGAATTCCAATTGACGCCTCGGTTCCAAATTGTAACAACTCGAAAAAGTTTCAGCTTTGCGATAAGTATGAGAAAATGTTTACAATACCGATTACCAGTTCCAAAATGTAACAAGTGGTAATCTGTGGTTATTTTAGAATGACGATGGTTTTTATTCTAAAGAATTATATGTTTTTAAAATATTTACCACGTCCCTACTATAATAATTTTAAATCACCACCATACACCAAATCAGAAATATCACAATTATTTTATATCCAAAGTATAAAACTACGAAACTTTTTTGAAAATCTATGAAGAATTATTAAAATTAAAAATAAGAAGAAATAAATTATAATATTATAAATAAAACGTATTTTTTAAATATCCTAGAATTTCATTAAAATCTACAAAATTAGTTGTACAGTGCTCAAATTCTACTTGTTACAGTTTGGAACTGAGGTATCGAATTGTATTTTTTCAATAATAAAAAAAACTATCCTCTCGATTGTGCCCATTGTTTCGTCTTTGAAGTCCTCCACAAATGTATAACTAAATAATGCTGTAAACCAAAGTTGTCAACAATTGGCCGTTGGAAGGTTAATTCTTTGCGTTTTTTCTCGCAATTACCGTTACCGGTTCGGCTTTTGTGTACGTATAGTTGAAAATGGTTGTATTTTGTTGGTGTGTGGTGTACTGTTACGATTGTTATTTAATGCTGCGAAGTGTCACACCGGCGATAAGAATAAGCTAGTACAATAACATCCATCAGACATCAGATACGTATCAACAGCAGTCAGCCACCGCTGAGTAGTGCTGAGGTCTTGCGGTTTTTAGCAAGGAACCTAATTATTTACTTATTTTTGCTTTGCTTAATTTCAAGTAAAATAATGTGTTTGCATTTCTATTGAATTATCTTTACGCGCAATCTATGTACGTTTTTTGTTGTTGTTATTTATATATTATTCTGTTGTCGTGAAAAATAATTGCCTACCAAAATAACCATTTTTTAATGCATTGAGATGAAACAGATTATTATGCAAATTTACGATCACAGATGGCGTTGATTCTTAATGTTTTAGAAACAAAAACTTTTGTAGGTTTAAAACTTAATTCATTCAATAAACTTATAAAAATACAATGTTATATTATAACACTACACAAACAGTATGTATGTTTTAGTGTATTGTATTTTACAAGCATTACGCGGTAAATGTGATTTTTTTTCTAAAGTATTAAGAATTAACGCCATCTGTGAATCATCACGCGAATTTGCATATTAATTTTGAGTTTCACCTTAAATAAAAATACGAGCGCACAAAGCCTCGCTCGCTTGTATGTATGTTACCTTTGAAAACATTGAAGGACCGTGAACAATATGGGGAGATACCGTTAGGTACGATTTCATATGGGCGTTGTTATACACAGTAAGTCAATTGTTATTTGAACTCAATTCAAAGTTCCTAGGCATCATATAGGTGGTAGATTGTAAGACAGTAATTAATAATAGTAAGTAAGGCCTTTGTTAATCTATATGAACATATATAGTATTGTTAAAAAAAATGTGTACAGTGCCAGAGAACAGTTCTCTCTCTTCCTGTGTCAACTATGGTTAGAGGTGCATTGTGCTGTGTTTTATGTGCCAGCAGCACTTGCTGGTAGCAATCTCATATTTAAGTCCGCTCACTAAGGTAATGGGATGGTATTCTATATGAATATTATAGTTTTAAGCCATAATATTTTTCACTGGAATTCCTTATTGGGGATCCCATAGTCCCACTGGCTCCAGGCAGTCGGACTATGGGAGGTATTCATATTTAAAAAAAAAATTGTCATCTGAATTCTTATCCCGCTCTATAACTATCTCTCCTAAAATGCAATTTTTCTTGTCTTAGTATAAATGTATTTGTCTGAGATTAGGTCTGTAATTACAAACATAATTATCGTGTACATAATATGTACTTAGGTTTTGATAACGTTATGTTAGCATGAGTAAGTTTGTGGTTACAAACTGGCATATTATACGGAATAAACACCAACGTGCATGCTATATGTACATAATAATCAACAAAGCAGTACTGCGTACATTGCGTTATTATATTGCTTGTCAAAATTATGCTTAAAACTGACGTGGTTTATATAATTATTTTATACGATGTGTGAATTCACAATAAACCGTAACTGACCACCTCATAGTGTGAAGAACTAGCCCACGTGCGTATTTTCCTGAGTTTCAGTAGTTTAAGTAGGTCATTGATGCAAATACCCACAATTTAAAATAATCCCCTCGGGGTTTTCTCACCATATTCCGACCACCTCCTACCAGTGGCGGCTCGGGGCCTATCTCACTGGGAGTTCAATCGGATATTTAAAAAAGTGAAGAAAAAAAATTCTTCGATACAAAAATTATTGTTGCTCTTTTCCATATTATATATTTCCTTAGATCTAAAGAAATTTCATCAAAAAATAATAATACTTGATGACTTGTAAAGCAACGTTTTCGTGAAAAATCACCTCAAGGAATATTAGAAAACACTGCACATTGCATGTTATTGCAGTTACCGTTAAAATCCTATTTGTCATTGATATTATATTTATTAGAAGGTTATTGGGAAAAGAAGAGTAGGTATTTATTTGAAACATTATTTTATTTGAGATTTCCGATAATAATTATTTATAGTTACAAATATTTATGATTATTTACAATGTCGCGGACTATGAAAAGTTTAAAATTTTTCTGTTATTTACTTTAGGTGGGTACTAACGGCTAGCTTCGCTATGTTAATCGGGTATGCACCTGAACCATTCATGGATATGACTTTCCGTCATACCACTGCACCAGAAATTAGTGACGTAGCAACAAGAAACAATTCGGTGATTTATTAAAACATCCGTGACTAGTGAATGATAATATAATGTTGGTAACAAAAAATAGTTTAAATACAAAAATTACAATTTATGTAAGAAACTTTACGGTTGATCAGCTAACAAGCATAACGGTCAAGTTGTTATGCTTATCAGCGGATGACAATTTGATCAAAAGCAAAACGGGCCGAGAATCGGCGGTCAACGAGGGCCGTTAATTTTTTTTTTTAATTCGAAACAGGGGACACGTCGCTTCGATATGCCACATCGATATTCGTGGGGTGCGAAAGGTGTATTCATGGTCCCAACCTCCAGGAACAAGTATCATAAGAGAATTTTTGCGAACGATAAACGTGTCAGGAATGTTGCGATGTCTACGATTCCATCGGAATGGGACAGCAGGAGATAGGAGTCAGGAAAAATAAACTCACCCTAGAATGACGAGCTCGCCATACTTTACAAGCGGTTTGGGCTTCTGATCAGCGGCTCCCTCGGCCGATTCCTCCAGTATTGGCGATTCGGCACTATCGGCCGCACTGCAAACAAACAAATGACAAATTAGAAACGAAAATCAATTATTTAAACTGTTTGATCTTTGACGACTTTGAGTAAGTACTAAAATCAATAAAATTAAATCTAATAGAATTCTAAGAATTTAAATGTAATAACGATTAATCTATTATAATAATTGTAAACGTCACATTTTTGTCAACAGCTTGATAAAAACAATTGGGAAACAAATTTGGATTTTGCATTATATTTGGCACGAACTACCATGCACCCAGCGTTATCATTGAGGTAGATAGATAAATGGAGTAAACATCATTATTCGAAATAAGGGCAGCATAAATGTGACCAATTGGCTACATTGAGATAACACGGGCTTCAATCGATTGCAAGCGCTCGCCGGGTTTATGCTTTTAACCTTTAAAGATTACTGCAAAATGACTACATGACTGCACAAGTCGTTTTGGAAAAAAATATAAAAAGCATTGGTGTAACTTTTCATCGGTTTTACCATAATCAAAATACTGTGAATTGGTCTTTTTACTGTTAAAAAAAACTCAAAGAGCATTGGAAGTCGGCACGCGTCGCCGGCAATGCGTTCCGTTCGTTCGCGGTCGGAAGGATTCGGGCGACATCGACAACCGCTTCGCCCCTCTTCGTACTTCATGCGCGGGAACAACTTTTTATTAGGTGATTTTGCGAGGAACGTTGACTCTATTTATATATCTCTATTATGGCCGTTATGGACAAAAGCCGTCAAAATATTTTAACTTGAGAAAAAAGAGATGTATACAAAATATAAACATAAATGTGTTTCCATACAAAATATTTTCTTTCCAACTATTCATTTATTTTCTGGCTGTCATTAAATATCATAATACCGATATTGATGTTATTTACAAAAAGATGCCAGGATTCACATTGTACATAAATAGAATCCACAGAAGATGCCAAATTTTGTAACATTTTCTCTGACTTATTACATTTCGTATTCATCGATCGCATTGGCGTTCGGCCACGGTGCAAATACTATACTACCCAATTGTAATGCAAAACTGCAAAATAAATTGGTATTTCGATCGAAAATGATTAAAATAATGACCAGCCAATGAACACCAGCTGTGCTGCGAGATTTACGAGCCATTACACTATAAATTATAATTAGGTTTTATGTGTCAAAAGCGGTTTATTGCAAACCTTTACACGGGCGTATTGGCACCATAAAAAGGTCAGACGTGCGTATGATTATAAATAAATTACAATAATTAGATTTTATCGTGCGTGCTGGTCTCAAAGTGTATTTTTTATTAAATTTAAGTACGTGTTAAAGGGCTCAACCCTCCAGTTGCACAATAGGGGTGGTAGTCAATACACTAAATTTACTATTCTTTAGCTTAAATACATAAATAGTGAAGATATTGTTTTGAAATTTTTTGATTTGATAAACCTTATCAAATGTGTGGGGTAACTTAGTGACCCCCATGGTAACAAAAGTTTTGTTTTGCATCTCGGCATGTCGAAGGTAAAGGTAATATGAATTGAATATAAAAATGTTAATAGAACAGCATTAATTTGCAGGATTGGTTTAATTTAAAAAAATGTATAGTTACCAAAGTAGGTGTAATACAAACATCTATCCATATAAATAACTATATAAAAGGAGTATCCCGGTGTTGTTTGTTTTTGTTTGTTTTGTATACAAATCTACAGTTTTATCACGAGCTTGATGAAATTTTGTACACTTGACCCTTCAAAACAAGAGAAAAATCAGTCTACATGAGATGTTGAAAAACCAGCCGATCGCCCTTTCCCAACCCTTAAAGCAGAATTTTGGTACCTAATTCGATTTGAAATTTTGCACACTTGACACTTCAAAACAAGAGAAAAATCAGTCTACATGAGATGTTGAAAAACCAGCCGATCGCCCTTTCCCAACCCTTAAAGCAGAATTTTGGTACCTAATTCGATTTGAAATTTTGCACACTTGACACTTCAAAACAAGAGAAAAATCAGTCTACATGAGATGTTGAAAAACCAGCCGATCGCCCTTTCCCAACCCTTAAAGCAGAATTTTGGTACCTAATTCGATTTGAAATTTTGCACACCAGACGTTCAAAAGAAGAGGAAAACTACTGGGTAGGGGAAAGAGGTAGAAGTAACACTTCACAACCTAATTTTTTTCCCACAAACCATTCATAACCCCGGGCATCGCCGGGTATTACAGATATATACAATTGAAAGTATGTACACAGAAATAATAATTCTTCGGTAAATTCAACTCTAGGAGGTCCAGATTTTTACAGCTATAGTACCCAAAGTCTGCCTGTTTATTGTTTTAACGTAGTTCACATGAATTATATAATATTTGGCAGAATATTCAAATTTATTAACCTACTCATGAGCGTGATTAGACAGATATCGTGCGAATAAAAATCGTGCAAATAGCCTAAATACTAAGTATGATGATGATTATTTGGTCTATTGAGAGAATTGCCTGTGCAATAATTACCCCGTGGGAAAGGGGAACAATAGGATGGGTACTGGTACCGGTACTGGTGCCGGGTAGGCACTGTTAGAATGTAATGCTGCTATGTGATTTATAATAATCATAGCGGTAACACTAATTATTTAAGTGTTACGTGGAAATGCGATATTGAGAGATAAACACGATGATAGACGAAGAATGGCAGTCACTGTTCATTGTGAGATATCCATAAAAAAAGACGTATAGATTTTTATATTTCATGTGCACCGTACAAGAGTCCCAAGAGTCCGAACCAGTTGGTACTCTGCCATCCCCAATTGGGATATATTGTGACGCTGGGGAGATGAAAAGAGGAAGGTACCTAGTTATTCAGAGCTGGTCATCAAACGCAAATAAAGCTATTTCAAGCAACGTATCGATTCTAAATGATGGGAATTCACCAAGGCGATACTGAGAGTAGCTACCACTTTTCTTAACGTCAAAAGACGTAAAATGTTTTAGATCAGGGGTCTCCAAACTTTTTAGCCTAAGGACCACAATTGACTCCTCCACTAAGTCCCAAGGGCCAAGATCTATCTAGCTCATCATACCAACATCAACGTAGTTTTGAATCTCATGTCTTTAATTACAGTTAAAAATTATCAATTTCATCTGTATGTCAGTTATTGTGTTTCTTAATTGGTCGTTAAATAACAACATCTGATTATTATTTTGTATAATTTACTTACATTGTAAAATTTACAATGTAATAAAATAAAACTACAGCGGGCCGGATCGGTGGTGTTAGCGAGCCGGTGATGGCCCGCGGGCAGTAGTTTGAAGACTCCTGTTTAGAAAAAAATATATTTATATACATATGAAAGAATGTGCATTACATTTTGTCCAATTAATGTTAAAAAAAATATCCTACATAGAATATGAGAAATCACTTGAACATCGTAAATGATTTAATAGAACATCTTTAGCCAAATCATGACTTGCGGATCGAACAATTATTTGCTAGCAGCGTGATGTATTTATTGCATGATCGTAACAATTCACGGGGTCACACATGCAAAACGCGTTCATACATTAGCGCCTTTTATCATGCACAATACTAGGCGTTTTAGCAACCGTTTAACACACATTGCATTACAAACTCTAATTAACCACGAACGTGAAGACAAATTATGTGAATGCATTGGATTAGACATAAGAACAGAGTGAGAATAGCTGATTTCTACTGATGTAACACGCAAATGCTAGCGTATTTTATTTAAGACAATTAAAATACATTACAAGGTGTCTCTGAAAATGCTCTTCCTGGTTTGCCTAACGTACCTACATTTGAACAGCCTGCAAGGTGTGGACACAGCAGTTCGTCTAATATGCGGTGCCACCAAATACCGTCATATCACTCCTCTTTTAGTGACTGCCTACACTTGATTCGGGGCACAGAAAATGTTCAGTCTAAAATATGTTTTATGGTGCATAAGGCACTGAACGGGCTGGCACCGTCATACTTGACTGATGCAATTCAGAGGCAACTCAAGCTCAAGTCGGTCAAGCCAAAAAAACTGGTTGAACCCTCTCGTATGAATGACTTGGGGACAGAACTTTTAATGGGCTGTGTTCACGTTCTTGGTATGACCTTCCATTTGGTCTGAAGTCAGAAAACAAATTGAAAATTCTAAAAACATATATTTTTAAATGGGGCCACAAACTTTAACATAATGTAAAGCGCCCTGAGGTAATTTTAATCACGAAACATCAAGTTATTTATGTTCCTTTCAGAGATGTGGCTGTATCTGTAAGGAAGATTGTCGAAGATGCTATGGCAATCACAGATCATAAACGAACAAGTGCAATTGGAACTAAAAAAGGAGAGGGAGCCTCTGAAAATGAAAAATCGCCTCCGACACATGCTCGGAGATAACTTTAGCAGCGTTTAATGACCAGCTCTGAATAATAAGGTACTTCCCAACCTTCTTCTTTCCCAATTTCATCCCCTCCCAATTCCTTCAGCCTCACAACATACTTAAAATTTGGGATGCCAAATGCCATAGTCCTTCAGGCTTCTGTGTTTGAAACTCTTATGTGTTACTCGCATAAAAATGCTAGCAGCAACAAGTGTTACATTCCAAAATAGTCGAGAAAGCAAGCCGAAGGGTGAAGGACGTAAGAGATTTCATAGCTGGGGAACATTCATCAGTGGACAGGTGTTCTAAGTCGTAGAAGATCTCTTTGGGTTGTTAGTGTTCCACTCAACCGTCTAAGTTTCCCAAGAGCCCGCATCCTCTTGCTAAGCATAAGGAATTTGCGCCAATTAACGGGGAGAGTTATTATGTGCACAAAAAAAAACTGTTTTTTGTTTTGTAATGCGGATTACAAATCTTTGGTTACGTTTATTTACAAAAACGCACCGGTAAATGATTAAACATACTTTTCTCCACTTTAAACATCATATTCGTATTTTAAATATTTTGTAAAACATACAATGGGACGGTCAGAAAAGGGTAATATTTCTGATTAGATTTTGAAAAATGCTAAGCCTATGTACATTTTTCTATTTAAAAACATTATGTTTATCGTATTGGGTAAAAATACTATCGTTATTTTGAATAAATAAATAATAACTCTCCGACCTCCCTCTCCCCCTTAAAAATATTATGAGTGGGTAACTTCAATGGGTGGCTCTTTCAATGCGCCAACATTTCCTCTCATTAACTAACAGGGTTGACCTATATTCCCGTTTTATATGAGGTGAGGTTTACTTGTGTGAAGCAAAAAAAAAATACAGATTCATAATGCATTTAAAAGTGGTAACAGTTATCATGCTTAAGCACAGCGTATCTTATAGTACAGGGTTATTCAAAATGACGGGACTCAATTTTGTACCGCAATATTTCCTGAATTATACGTTATATTAATCTACATAGCAATTGAAAGAGGAGGTCCCAATGTTTCGAATCCCACCGCTAGATCGCTCATCGCCAAACAACTGTTTCGAGTCAGTTGCGAGTAACATGGCTACTATGCAGCACAGGGTTTTCTGTATTCGTTAGTTCTGTAAAACTGAGTCGGCGACTGTAGTTCAGTGTATCTTTCGTCTCCATTTTAAAATTGAACCCCCAACTAGAAAGAGCATTTGTCATTGGTATTACCAATTTGAGAAAACTAGATTTCCCTGTAAAGGAAAAAGCCCGGGCCGACCGCGTGCATCAGAGGAGAACGTATGAAAATGAGTCCATCATTTTGAATAACCCGTATAATTATATCCCATGGTATATTTATTTATTATTATTGTTAACTTCTACACCTACATAAGCTATATGAAAAATGCATCTTATCCCAGTAGCTATGGAACAAAGTTGGTCGATCTGAAAAAAGAACTTCATAAGTTATTATTACTTTATCAATAAAAACCGTGTAATTGTCATTTAAAAAAATCGTCGTAAAATCCATCATCTAATAATCACAAATACGTGTTTGCGACTTTCTCGTGCTTTACAATAATATTAGAAAATAAAAGCACATTAAAAAAAATATATATATAGCTTCGTTGATTTTTTATGCTAAACTTGCACACAAATGCTTTCATTCTGCAAAACAGCCGGCACTAAAGTAGTAGAAACAATGGTCATAACTTCAAATGACAGCTTGCGGCAATTAAACATCATTTAACTCCGAAGTTCACCGGATGATATAATATTAAAGTAGTGGCGATGATGCAACACGCATTGATAATGAAAGTGTGCAGCGACAGTTATGAGGTCATTGCAGACAGATGCAGGTTATCGAGATCCCGTTTAATGTTACGGCCGCGATTCTCTTTACTCGCCAGACATTTCCGATCAAGTGGTCGAAACTGTGTCATCCGATGGTGACATTGCGGTTACGTTTTTTTAAATATTAATTACTTCCCGATCTTCCCCTCCCCACTCCCTTCCGCCTCTCGAAATTGGGGATGCCATAGAAACAGTTGCTCGGGACAGTTGGGAATCTTATGCGGTATTCACAACATAAAAATTTAAACAAGGCTTCATTGAATTATGTTATTATAAATATTATATTACGAAATTTTGCATTTTCCTATCATCAAAAAGAGTTGGTGGAATTCTATGAAGAGATAAACTGATAGAAATTTGTTTTGGGCTTGCTGGTGGTGGGTTCGAAGAAAGATTCATTGTATTCACCTACTTAGTGTGAAATTGATCATACATCTTTTTTTCATTAACTTCACATAGGACGACCCGATGAAAATCATTTCCCTCGGGGCCTATGTATAAATATTCTTCTCTCCCACTGCGGTGTGAGGTGATGGGTCGAGAGCCCGGCTGGAGAGGTCAGGAGGTCTCTCTCAATCGACCTCTCCCGATTCGACCCACCTCTGGTGGGCAGACGCATCCGCTGCCAAGACATGGGCAAACCTCACCTGATGAATTCGGGCATCCCTGCTAAGTCACCAAACGTGGGATGACCTATGCTAGAGGTGTTGGCGATATATAATAATGGATATGATGGCAATGACGTATTTTTAGTATTCTGCAATATAACGGGTGGGTCGATCCCAACGCTCTTGTACTTGCTGTTGTCATGACAACTGTAAAAATGAATACACAATATTTCTCGTGCATGGTTTTGTCTTCGGACAATAAATAATTGTGTTAAATTTTTAACCTTTACATTTTATCGTTATCGTTGTATTTGACATGTTAAATATTGGTATAGGCCACTAATCACAAATACGTGACAGGTGACAGAGGACAGCGACAAAGGGCATCGAATCAAAATGAAAAGTCTAATTTTCATGACGAATATATTCAGTGCGGACGACAATCCTTGTCACTAGCCGGCCAAACGTTTGCTTCGGCCATAGGACGTTCAAGAATACACGAAGAAGAGAAGTAAAACCATGACGATACTAGTACTGAAATTATATTTTGTTTAGCACA
This sequence comes from Halesus radiatus, assembly GCA_022606495.2. Lineage (NCBI taxonomy): Eukaryota > Metazoa > Arthropoda > Insecta > Trichoptera > Limnephilidae > Halesus > Halesus radiatus. Next base: position 56,947 of record JAHDVE020003272.1, read on the forward strand.
ATAGGGATATGTCAGTTAACTTTTTAAAAACGTTTTTTACAATATACGCCGTCTAGATTATATGGTAGTATTAATTTTATTTATAGACACTTTCTGAGAGAAGAATAATTTCGTATGTTAGATTTTTTGGCCTCGACAAAACCGACCCGATGTGAAATGGTAAGAACTCCATACGATTTTAAATCAGATGACATCAATAGTAGTCAATCTCTCCACATTGCTACGCAATGGCTCCGCGAACGGGGTAGAATGACGTCGAGGTTGTCAGGGGCATTTCGATCTGTTGATTTTTCAATGATTTAATTATACCAATTGTAAATGTTACTCGTTGTAGTTTACTTGAAGAAACGAGCAAAGTAAAGCTTTTAGCTAAGTTGATTTTAATTTATTTTACGTCAATCCTATAACCCAGTTTGCAAAACACGCATTATTACATCTGCAAACAGCGCAATTTCACGATCACGGCACAGAATATGTAAATAATAAGATGTGGTGAGTTAACCTGTTGCCTTCATCACGCGGGAGGCTGGAGAAGAGGAGGAGAGAAGATCAGTAATGAAAATAGAAGTGTGGCAACCGGTTACAGAGCGTGTCCAGAGACCGGGGCGTGATTAATGAGCGCCGCAGGCTCTCGATTCTTGCTTCTTGCTTCTCGCGCTCACATGCGTCGGGTAACTTTACCAACATCGCCTGGTGGTCTTGAAGAGGCACAAATTAAGAATAATATAAGTTGCAGAAACCAAGAAGACGAGGAAACGGAACTTATTACGCAAGGCCTGAAGTCAAATATCCAATGTCATTCAATGTCACTGATAGTCAATCGATAAATCGATTTCGCCTTTATCATTACTAAAAAAATCGTCGATTTGTATACATGATAACTACTCTATATTAAATTCCATATGTTGACCGATCAACTGTCAATGTATTCCGCTCTTTGAATTTTTGTATCCAATATTTGGATTAAAGTCCTTCATAATCATAAGGGTAAAAATAAATATAACCATAATCTGTACAAAATAAAAGCAAAAACAATTTTTTCTAAACTAAAATGGTGGAACGTCAAAGTTTCATGAACCTATGAGGGATTTCGAGAAAATTAAAATCGAAGAGAAGAAAAACAATATCATACTTACAAAATAATGCACGTGATACTCGAACTCGACACAAAACATCTGTAAGTTCAACGCATGGGGTTATCTCTCCAAGGGATTATGAAATATTGAAATTTGGGCCATACTAATTTAGTTAATACGATAAAACACAAGAAACACGTGGATATAATAGGCCCATTGTGTACACTTTGGTGGAGGGAGACTAAGAACATAATTAGAGTGGAAGATAAATTTAGTATCGCTCCGGTGAAAGACCCGTTATTCGGGTATGAAATATTTCTGAATATAATACAAAATTACTTGTCCACAATAAAATAAATATGCTTCGTCTTATTTTGTTAAGTTTTTTTTGGAGTTTTTGACCACTCCTTCGGGGGGATTGTAAGTTAGTTAGGTGAGCGTGGTTACAGCGAAGAAATTTGCCAATAAAATCGTTATTAAGTTCCTAGAAATATATCGTATTATGGAAGGTAATCCATCTTGAGCAAAAGAGGAAATATTATTAACTAAATTTTATTTTAATAACTTTTTTTTTTCATTTTCATCGGACCAAAGATATACCCACAGCGTGCGCTTATTCTTGCTTTGTTATTTACAGATATTCTTGAATATTATCTTTATGGTTATCCGGCCAGTGGCTGAGTTGGCATCGCGTCTGGGTCCCACCCAGGCGTCGTGAGTTCAATTCCTCGGCTGGCTAAGTCTTCCTTCGCGACACGGGCAACATCTTCCGCTTACTGCGATGGTAGTGGGGGATATTCAAATGGTTATTCGTAACCCGGGAATGGTTGTATTTCTTATGTACATAAGATCTCATTTTTCGCAGTGTCATTTACACATGTTTTTATCTTCTATCCTTTGTTGCTTTATACACCCAAGGACTTTTTATTGCTTACATATTAACTCCAAAATCGCTGTTTTGAGAAATCAAGGCTTTTAAAATAAAATATAATGTTAAAATACTATATAATATATAAAGCTTCGCTTTCGAAACATGTTGATATGTATATATTAATAAAGTGGTGATTACAAAGTAATTTTTAATTCACTTACAAACGAATTAAAATTTATTTTGTATTCACCACTATATTAATATACACATATCTACATGTTTTGAAAGCGATGATTTCCTCATCAGGAATATATAGAATACTAAAAAATAATAATGTCAAGTATAGATAAATGATAAACATAGAACACTACAATGTAATAATAGACAATTTATAAACATAAACAAAAAAATATTAAAGTAGGTAAGTAATTAATCAAAAATTATTATAAAACCATGAATAATAAATTTACATTAGAAATTATTTTTATTAATTCATTTATTAATAAAAACGCCACAAAGTGAATACCAATCTTTTGAAGAAATTATATTTTATACTTAAATTATTCTATGCCCGTTAATGATTCAAATAGATAAGTAAAGTTAAAAATCTGTCTTCCCAGAAATGGAAGTCTGAACATAATACCCAGTAAAATAAAATAATTTATTATACGTAGATATTATGCTTGTAGCTTGTAGTTTGTAGTTAGCTTCGTTTCTAGACTCAGCTGAGCGGTGCGGTCATCGCCCTTGGGAAGAAGCAGACTGGTCGAGCGAACGCACCTCCCCATCCTACCGGGAACCCATTCAGAGGTAGGTAGGATAGGGATCGCAAAAAAGGGCCGACCATAAGGTTCAAAAGATTGATACATGAATTCCACCGCTTCAGATGAATTCTCAGAAATCATGCGGGAACAACATAATGCACGTATCGCCTGCCTTCAACGGAGAGAACCCGACACTTTTTGTTGAAGCAAACGGGAAAATAAACAGTAACAAAGGGATCGCAACGCTACCAGGAGTACAGGAGGTCGCGCAGATGTTAGTCTATGCGGGAGACGTTACTCCCGATGGCAGCTCAAATTATCGATACAAATCTTTATGATGAAAATAAACTAACTAACTAACCATCACGTCGTTTCCCCGCAGGGGGTAGGCAGAGAGGACGGACCGCCAAACAACTTGATCTTGGTATACACTTCTTGCTTCATTCACTTTCATACAACGTCTCCTACATTCTCTTCTGTTATTCTGATGAAAATTAATACATATTTATTTAGTTATTCGGGTTCAAGTGTTGATACATTCGAAGTAGTTATACAAGTAAACCATTGTAAATAAAATAATTCAAAATTAATTGCCACTTATTATGTTATTTGTCCGATTACCACAATCATTTATTGTAAAAAGCCATTTTCGCAAGCCTCCGGTAGTTGTGTGGTTTCAGTTTCCTCCGTATTTCTTCTTTTATGTAAAGTCAGTTATTCCTGAACATAACCCGACCCCTGTTTTAAAATATTGCTATTTTTGCACTATTATTGTGAATGTGTTCTTTTTGTATCGCTCTGTATATACTGTATAATATTTTGTAATTTTATTAAATGAATATGTACCTAAGGAGTACTGTAGGAGTAATATTAAGAATAAGTAAGAATGTTTATTTATTTATGTATTCATTAACGCCCCAAAGGGCTTTTACATATTTTAACATTAAAATGATTATGTGTACAGAACATTAAAAAAATAACATGATGCATAGTTGATATATAAGTGTAACATATTTATAATATATATGTATGCATAATAATGTATAAGTGCATGACACAGAGATGTTACAAAGGGAAAGGTTTTTAATTTATAGATACTACTTTTTGTATAAAAATAGTAATAGCCTGATCTACATGATACATAATACACAAGTGAATAATACAATACTCATATAATACGAGTGCATGACATTGTGAAAAAAAAAATCATTGTGTTTTTATATTTCGGATGATGTAAAAATGTATGAAATTGCATAATAAATAATATAGTATATATATGATACATAGAAAGAAAAAAGAGGAACAAGTTTTTGGATTGTAGATGAGTACAAATATAATATATAAAAAAAAATTAAACAATAGCTCTTATGCGATGCTCTTATAATTGTTGCAACATACAAATATCGTTCAGGTATCTTTTAAACATGTTTGTAATATGTTAAGAATGTATACATAGAATACGAAAGGAGCACTGTAGGAATACCACTGAATGGAATTAGTTAATAGTTATTTTTAAGTTTATTATAGTGTTGCGCACTTGAAGCGAAATAACACAAAACTGCGCTATATAAATGCTGTTGTTATTACATAATCAGTCTTGAGAATTTCCAGCCATAAATCAATACAAAGTGCTGTGCTCCGACCCGTTCTAAACTCATCCCACAAAATATAATAACGCTTTCATTAATAACGTGAACTTCAAATACAATACCTTATTATTATATCGGTGCATTACAATAAAACGTACGTCAAATAATAAAATATACCGCCATTCCCTCTATTACAATTTTTTTTTAAATGTTGATATAAATTATCATTAGATTACATTTAGAGCATGCTGACGACAGAACTAATTGAATTTTTGGAAAATACCGAATTGTACCAAAAAATATTGATATTTACGGCCGACCGATAAGCTTGCGATGTCACGGTACATGTTAAAGTACTGACGCGGCAGTACTGCCATTCGGATCATGAATTGTACTGAATCATGATTCGTGTGACGTCACAAGACACTATCATATACGTTTTACCAGAGCTCATTTGAAAACTTCATAACCTTCTTCATTTTTGGAGACATCGAAAAACTAATTTTACTGTCGTTATTAACACTATAAATATAATTTAATTTCATCAAAACTAAAAAATTATAAAACAAACTCATAATCTTAAAAACAATTAATTTATATTTCCGGGAAGGTGAATATTCCCTAGAGCACTAGAGGGGGAATATACACTCGTACGTCTAATTTGATTTAAGACTGCTTTTCAAAGAAACATATCACACAAACTTGCACCAAGTAGAATTTTGATGCAGAGCACTGCAATATCACTGTGCCAATATTGCTAACATGCGACAAGGCACAATAGCTGCGAGCAAACAGCGTGCAGATAATGGTGTAAAGCGGGTGACAGCTGTCCGCCCGCTGCGGCAGGACGGAACGAACGGTACCATCCGCCGCGTGAGGGCACAAAACCGGAAAGGGGTGGTACCACGCCAGCTTTACTTTACCCATACGGCCGTAAACCTGAGGCATGGGCTCGCTCGTGCCTACTCGATGGGCTTCGCAAAAAAACAGCTAAAGGCCGTGATCGTATTGCTATAGCCTGACATCCGGTGGTGTCTTGCAAAAGTTCAGATGGAAGTATTCAGTAAATTTATCGTACTACCTCTAGTTTTCTCATCAGGACACACGCTTCCGAAGGCAACTTAAAAAGATTACAGATACATATTTAAAAAATATAGCCACCCGGTTAGCCCCGGGATCCCCAGAACGGGTGAAGGTTTCTCAGTTACATCGATATTCGGAAGTTCTCATTTCCAAAAATATATCTTAAGGGTAAACCAAATCTAAAACACGGGATCACAGATGGTGCTAATTTAAATATTGAAATGAATTGTTTGTTGGCGGGTGTACATACGGAATATGACGTTCCATATTCCGTATGTACACCCGCCAACAAACAATCCAACTCAATATTTAAAAGCATTAGGTACGTGCTAAAAATGTTTTACTTGTAAAATATTTAAATTAGCGCCATCTATGCCATTCGTTTACTCTCGCCTATGCGGGCTTCTCCGTGAAAACACGTTCATAGAAAAAAGCCGCGTCCGGTACGACGAATGTATCCTAACGAAATATCTTTTTTTTTTTATATGAGATGCGTCATTCTGTGAAATAATTTTGGAGACCCACACGTGTGGTGAGAGACAACGATCATCTCAATATACACGTAATGTCTACTTACTTTTCCGTGCATTATAGTAAAACATAATAAAAATAAAGTAGATAACATTAAATAAACGACAGTAATTTAATGCGGCAATTGAAGGGCCAAGGAACCTGACTGAATGTGCAGTGTTATGATGCAATGGAAGCAATCGAGAGATAAATGCATTCGTACAATGCGCTTAGACAATGCCGTTTATTACAGCCGTCATGCGACCCCAGCTCCGAGCGAGCAGTGTATGTGTACCGTGGAGTATGGATCATACTATCACAAAACTAAAGAGGATGCACATTGCATAGCGGTAAAATAGAGGTGAAAAAGACTTATTTATTAACGGCGTGGCGACAGCCCAGGCAATTGTCGCTCTGGAGCGCGCTCAGAAATCTTAAATATGCATCAAATGCACCACATGAAAAAGAAATTCACTAGATATTTTGAGAACAATTTAAGCTACGTAGGAACAGAACATTCAGAAGAAAAGAAAATTTGGCCAGTGACTAAAATAAAAGTTTTTATAATTTACGTCGCGGTCGTGAACGGCATTTGTGCAGTGTTTGCGTCTCATAAAATGACTAAGAGACGCTTCGCAAGTGATATGATCGACGGGGAGCGGGGAAGGAGTTCAGGGCGCGACTCACGCACACATCAAATTATCCTTGCAACTACACACTACACTCTCAAAATTGCCGTCACGCTTTTACAGGGAGGTAGGTTGTCCAACGGCTACGGCACGGCAAGGCGTTGACGCGGACGGCAAATTAAAAGCGTCTTCATACAAACCCATTCAATTTACTTCCCTGTTATGCCGTCCCGGCAAGCTCCCTGCAGATTATAAAAGCGCCTAATAACAATTTGACAATTTTTTTCTGAATGTCCCATTGTTTAATTTCAAAAAGGAATATACAAGTTAATACGAATGAAAGTAGTAACCCTTAGCCCTGAAATTAGAAAGGTCTCAGTTCTATCATCGTCAATTCACGGATTATGACTTTTTGAAGGTACGAGCTGTGAGTTTCGCATTCTTAATTTTGTAGAGTATTTTGTCAGTCTTCGTTCAGGATGTCATAGTTCCACTGGATCCGGGCTATTGAAATTCTTGTGCGATTCTCAACAGTAATAAAAAATAATAAATACGAAAGCTTAAATCGCAGTTTCGTAATAATTTTAGAAAATTTACGTTACACACCTAAAGCTCTTTTATCGTCGGAATATCATATGTCGTAGTACAAATTGTCTGATGTGGTGTGCATTGTTTTTCTAAAACAAGAGAAGTAACCTCCCTTTTTATTCATCTGAGGTCAAACGAAATGGATTTAACCTTTGGTGCATGGGAAATGCGTTTTTAATACCAAGTCATTTGTCGACATACATAGAGAGTAACATAAACCACTAGGTGCTTTGGGAATGAAGTTAAAATTACATACAATAAACATAAATGCGACTCAAACTGATCAAAATATTTCGATTCCTAAAAATATCAAGTAAAATCTAAACGTTTCCTAAATATTGCTTATTATTTTCTTTGATCCATAAATTAATTTGTAATCGAATTGCTGTTACGATTCTACAGAATCGATCGATCGCTCGTATGAATTACTTTCAAATCAAAATAATTGGAAACATCCCTCAGATACAACAGGCTCGATGTGAAATAGCACGAAATCGCGATGCCTAAGAAAAAAACTGCCAATTTTGTTGACGATGCCGTTGCTGTTTTAAGCAGAAAAACACGGTAGAAAATTTTCGGCGATTACTTTTTTATTGAACAAATTCGTGTTCCTTCGATCAATTTGAAATATGACTCGATTATTACAATGTTTCGGAAACAGACATTTAGATCATGTTCAACACTAGTTTATCCTCGTAGAAAACAAAACATCAAACTCTAGCACCAAAAAAATAAATCATTACGTGAATTACCAAAAGCCAAACCATGAAAAAACTCAGATTTATAAAAAAAAAATTGGTTACTTTTTCGGTTGGTAATGCGATCCGGCCGCCTTCGAGGATGTCTTCGGGGGCGTCCAACGGGAAAATACCCGCAGGAATAATCGAACGATCACGACTGAATAAACCACTTTGTTACCGCTTCCGAGCCATTCACCGGGGATTTGGGAACAACAGCGGACGATAATACTTTTCATTTATACGTTTGAGGGTTCCCTGACAAAACAGAACATTGGAGAAAAGCGAAGAAAAAAAACGAACCTAAAATAACGTAACCTATTATTTATTCACGTTCTGTTTTACCCGGTTATCATTTTAGAGATTTTTTTTTAAATCGAGAATTATGAAAGGCAACGCACAATATTATTTTTGATTCCATTGTTTTTTTTAAGGCTATTTTTTAAGACCATCTGAAAAGCAACTTTCTAGATGAGCCAAAAAACTGTTTTTTGCCGGATTCTTATACATTTGTCGCTATGGAGTTAAAAAAAATAGCAATTAAAACTCCATTAGCGAAACATAAAATATACACGAATCCGATAAAAAAAAATTTTTTGGTTCTCCTGGAAAGTTGCTAAATATGAGATACGCCTGTTTGTGCTGTGGGCGACGATTTACGGAGGTGTAACGAATTGGAGAGGCGAAGGAGAAAATGTGGTGTGAAGGAATTTATTTAATTCAAGTAGGGTGCCACGAGGTTTTCCTCGGTGCCTCATGATAAACAGACGCATCTCTGGGGATGCTGAACGGATGATAACCTCCATTCAGCATCCCCAGAGATGCGTCTGTAAGGAAAGGAAGGAACCTAGATCATGAATGGAACCGTGTCAGTGGTGAGGAGTCATTTATGTCGCTTGATTTTAAAGTTATTGGTTCTTGGCGACCTCCACGGTATCCCAACTTCGTGGTAATAACCATTGAAGAATACGATCGTGGTTCACTCGGGGGCTTAGAAGTGTTGTGGTTTACGCCCCAATAATTTGGATCTATCCTAAGATCGTTGGACTGTAGGGGAAACAGTGTAATTATTCACAGAGCAAATACATAGAGATGCCATAACACGAAAATGGGAAGAAATCAAATAAGGGGTGTAAGAGGCGAGCTAGGCATACCGCCAAATTCAGTAAAACAGCAAATAAGTAAAAAAAAAAAAAATTCGGCTTGTATTGAGTATTTAGTTTGACTCTTTTATAAATGTTTTATAATTTGCTTACCGTAGCAAAAATCACGCGTAACAAACGTGGACGGCAGTGAATCAGGCTGGTGCCAAAATGGGTGTCAAGTGACATTTGCCTCCTGCCGTCGAAATCGTACTTTAAGGTTACCTTGTTTTAGAGCCAGATGAAAATAAAACAAGAACCAATGTTAATCGCAAACTTGCTTTTAGTTCACACGTTACGTAAGGCGCTCATAGGAATTTCAAAGCAAACCACTATTCTTGGGATGGAAATTTCACAACTTAAAAGGAACCCCCTTTAAGAAAGTTATCTTAACCATTTTTTATCGTAATGATGACTGTTTTTAGAAGGGCTTCATGAAAGAATAAACATCATCCATTTGAGTTCTTTCATCACTTGAGAGAAAGGGCTTTGATTTGAGTACCTACTGCCTTAAAAAAAATAAGTACCTTTATACAATATAACAGTGATGCGCAGATCGCGGCCTGCGAGCCTTTTCACGTGACCCACTAGACTAAATAAAAATAAACAACATTAATTTATTGGTTTGATGTTCGGTCAAGAATTTTTCGTAGCTTTCTTTCTTTATGCACGCTGTAATTTTTTAGTGTGTTCCATTTTATATGGTGCAATGTGATTACATTGTTTTTGAAAAGATAGAAGTAACGGAAGTGAGTGTCGATATTTCTTATTTTATAGCAATCTTTCGGATTTGCTGTGATCGAACGTTCTGTTTAAAAAATACGAAAGAGCACCGAGACAAACTTGTCTGTCTTCAATATTTTGAATCAGCCGCCCAAAACTACAAATTCTTTAAAATTTGAGAAGGATAAAAATTGACAACCTTTTTTGTTTTGACCTTGGAGATGGTAATTTTTTCGCCGGACGCTTTTTTGTGCTTTCTATGATTCACCTTATTAAACATTTCGCAAAATATAAAAAAGTTACCAGATTAAATTTTAATTGAAAACCCCGTTTATATGACGGCCTCCATGGTCGAGGGGTGAGGTTCTCAACTACGAATCCGAAGGTCGCGGGTTCAAATCCCGGCGTGCGCTAGTAATTTTTATTTAATTAATTTGTGTTTTTTCACAATTAATTCATTTAAAAAATAATATATTTGCGCACGTTCCAGAGTGGAAGATACACTCAGTAACGCCCTGGTGAAAGACCACCATTCAGAATTGAAACGTTGCTTGAAATGGCTTTTAGCCGTGTTTGGTGACCAGATCTGAATAGCCAGGTATTGTCCCTTTTCTCCCCTTCCTCTCCCCCTTCTCCTTCCCCTCCCCAATACCTTCAGCCTTACAACATTCCCCGATTGGGAATGCCATAGTCTCACTGGCTCCAGACGGTTGGGAGCAGTTTGGGACTCTTGTGCGGTATTCATATAAAAAAAAACAGATTTAACAGATTTAACATAAAGATTAAAAAATACAGTTATTTATGAAATGTGATATTTTAGGTAGGTACTTGGAATTTTTTGTTGTTGTTTATAATAGGTATGTACTTACTGGCTCCGGACATTTGGGACTAACGTACTGAATTCGGCGACGCCATCGACTAGAAAGTTAGCCATGTCAAGCTGTGGGTACCACCACACCCCCTGCGGCCAAAAAAAAGGTTATGCATCACTGCTATATATATAATATAAACAATTCTTCACCATTGTTTTATAGAATCCAATGGAATCAATAATTATTCAATCTTGATCGAGATCAATGTAACAATACTACATAAATTTAATCTGATTCGTACATTTCTGTAGACAAAAATAACAAAGTATTTTAATGTTGGGTATACACTGGCGAGCAATGAAACTCGATTCTTTGGAAAGCAACCATTATTGTGCTAACCACAATATGAAATTTAAGTAGAAGTACAAATATCGTATTTCTATAAGTTGTGAAAATTAAGTGAACGGTGTTGTTCGTTACTCGCCACGCTCCGTTAATAGCATACGAGTTGATTGTTCCTGTAAGGTCAATTACAGCTACTCAATAGAACTTGCAATTTGAACGGCATTATGAAAAGGAAAATAAAAAAAAAATTGCAAAACACCTGTTACGAAAAAAAACAAGATTGAAAACAATTTTTTTTTAAGTGAAGGGACAAAAGCTAATTCAGAACAACTAAAATCACTATTGAAAATGGAAGACGAAAGAAAAATAAATGTTTGAAAAGAAAAGAACTAAATATTTATAAAAAATCAACTTAAAAGATTGTGCGAGGAGAGGCTGGGCCGGCAATGGACAGAGGCCCCCGAAGTATCCATAAGCAATGAATCCCCGACCCGAATAGGACAAGGGGAACAAAATGAGACGAGATGAAAACGTAGGTTCATTAATTGAATTTATATAATCACAACACATCTGTGTACTAACGAACTAACCTAACCTAACCAAATGAATGAAAATTAAAAAAAAAAAACTTTGTCACTAGGTAAATTCTTAAGAAATTGCCAGCGTTGGTGTTTTGAGAACTTAAAAAATACCACATTTGAGAGGTGCTCGAAATGCGGTTCATAAAACGGTATTAAATCATATATTTTACTGTCAGTGTGATAGATTACAAACAAATAAGGAAAAATGAACACAATACTTCTATTATAACTTATCTAAATCCAGGACAAATCAATATAATTAGAAAATAATATAGAAAATACAACTATAATGAGAAAACACAATTCATTAAAGATAAGAATCGAATCTAAAAGTAGGCAATAATAGTGCAAAAGTAGACTGTAATGGTATTCGAAAACAGGTTTTGTCTATTGGTGGCATTAGGTTTAAATGGGTATGATAACATATTATAAATATCAAATACATAATACGTGCGTACGGTCAAGACCTCAATAGCTATTATGCTCGTTCTTCGTATGAAGTAATAATGTGTACCACATTCAGTAGAATAAAACTATTATAAGATGACAGAGCAGAATAGACAAGATAGGCATTTGCTACACGGATAACAACGGTCTGCTTACAATTAAAGCAAGACTTTCGTGTTAGCCATCCGCTTTTTAGAATAATAAATGTGTCATTTATCGTGGAATCACGACAGCCGCGAAGCCATTATAATACATACATTTCGAGTATATACATATGTATGTTTGTTTCATTATTACGCATTATCTCAGCGCTGGGATGGGATACGGGGACGAATTAAAGACAGTAAAATGTAAATTTTTAACAGTAACAACATTGGTCTTCAACATGATCTACGAGGTCAACAGAGGGAGTAAAATGTTAAATTTATGTGTAAAAAACGAAACGTACTGGGAATAAAAATGGAACAGTTGACTTCAGTTACAAAGAGTTCAAATTTCGAGCACGGCGCTACGACTTCGAATGTCCCGATGCTATTTTGCTTTGTTCTACAATCCGAGTTCCAAACATGTTCATAGTTTATTTATTTTTTTAAAAACATTTTTGGACAACACAACAATAAACGATGTGGTGAAAGGGGTAGAGGTAGCTGTAGCTTTAGAAATAGCTGTAGGGGTGGGGATAGGGATGGGGGTAGACATAACAATTTTTTTCATAACAATTATATTATTTTAACCTTAAAATTACACCCAGTGTATTAGAAATCATAACCTCAAAACTTTACTCCAAACCATTCATAACCCTGAGCAAGGCCGGGTACACATCAGCAATTTCATTCTCCTAAGGAAAGCACACTGGAGTAAATTCCTCTTCCCATTAATGACTTACTATGAGTATTTTCTGTCACTGGACGCATACTATGAGTATTTGGAACATATAGAACACGAATGAAACACCTCAGCCAGGATAACACCTACCCCGGTGCGACCGGTACACCGAGGGCACTGAATTGTTAAGGATCGGATCACGCGCTTTGAGGATAGGAAGGACTATGGAGTATAGTCAGCCGGTATAAATACATAGTTACCAATAGTAAATTTAGAAATGTTTAGAGGACAGGGATCAAGGGGTAAATATTTTTACGAAAAAAAATATATAAAAAAAAAGAAAAATAAGTCGGATTTTATCAGGAGGTAGAAGTTTTACGAATATAAAGAGAAAAAAATTCAAAATAATAATATTATTGTAAAAATGACGTTTTGTAAGCTAGGCGATTTCAATTACAAAAATATAAGTATATTTCCCATAAAAACGTGGCTTAAGACTAGAGGGTGAATGTTCCCGTCATCAGTAACTGGTGTCTCGTCAGTACCTCTGATGCTGTCTTCCCTCGCCATAGCTATCACATCTTTGTTGCTCAACTACTAAGTTCAATTATGGCTAAATAGGAGAGGATACATTTGGTAAATTTAAAGAAAACGCCTAACAATGCTTCCGTTTTATCATACAGGGCGCATCTAGTGAATTCTATTCCAATGATACCGATAAGCAAGCGCCCCACATCATCTGGGACTGGTGCTGGTGGCCATCGAACCCAACAAGTATAATCCATACTATACGATAATAATATATATACACGACCTAACGACGTCTTCTCCAATAGAATGAGACGCGAGTATTCCCAGTTGATGGAGGCGAGACCACCCGAGGATGGGGCAGGATGAGTGGCAGAAAACACGAGGATCATATTGACAAGATCTCCAAATGGTGAATGGACCAAATCAGGTACAAGGCGGATGATTAATGATAAATTAAACCATTAAAGCCTAGGTCAAGAGCAAATTGAAGATCGATGAATGAAATAATAATAAATAGAAGAATCTTTAGATGTGAAGACAAAACAATGGCCTTTGACCCATATAATGTCTAGTGAAATTAGATTTTATTTAATGAAGTGTAATTAGCTGAAGCATTACGTTACGTACTCTTCCAGGAAAGTTTTTTAGTCTATAATAAATAACATCTGTATATATTAAAATAAATGTTAGTCTGTCTGTCTATCCTCGATTTTCTCGAAAATTACTTGACCGGTTTCGCTGAAAATAGAACAGTTTGTTTTTATTAGTGCCGGCAAGGTTTCGAGAGAATTAGTTTGAATGAAATCCAATATGTAAAACTGTTACTATAACGTTTTAAAATTAGTATGAAAAACATTGAACCCGCCATGTTGTATTGAGGTTAGCCCATAGATATACGACTCTGGTTAGCCACAGATTACATATTCAAAATAAGAATGATTTGTTTGGGTAGAATATTTTCAAAATGGAAAACGCAAGCAGGTACCTACCCTAAGAACTTTATTATTTACATATATTTTGAAAAAATAAATATTCGGAATGAAATCAAATTTTCAAATGAATTTTTCATTGTTTAGATATAGTAATAGTCGTCACAAGGCATTACTTTTGCTGTCAAATCAATTATGGCACCCAAACGACAAGCAAGAATTCAGCGATTGGGGCTAAATTTGACAAATAACCGCAACTTCATACCTTTATTAAAAAAAATAAAAATAAATTTAAACCGAGTAAGGCCGGGTACACATTAGTTAGTACATAATATAATCGCGGCAGTTTATTGTGTTCGGATGGAGGTCATTATTCAAAATTTACTCCACTGTTCTCATATTTCATTTTGTTATAACTTGTTTTTTTTTGTATTTTTGTTTTGAATTCACTGCTTACATTATACAGGGTGTTAACAGATGCACTCAGTGGCGGTTCGTGACTTTTGAGTGAGCTAGAGTGCGAAAATTGAAAAATACAACGTTATTGATGTTTGATGATGAAATGTTTTTTTTTCTTCGATAAATCGATGTTAGGTGAACCCCACCAACATCTCAATTTACATACAAAGAAATTAAAATTTTGGAATAAAAAAACATTTTCAGCTAAAACAACATCAATTAAATCGTATTTTTCAAACTTACTACTTCTAGCTCTCTCAAAGGTCACGAGCCGCCACTGGACGTACCAGACTTATTTTAACCAGTGATTCCGGACCTTGTTAAATACATTTTGATCTCCAACGACATTTTTTGTAGCTATTTTATCAAATACAAAAACAAAATACACATTTCGTCCCTGGTCACTCAAGCAAGTAACCCCCCACCACGGCCATTTTTTAAGTGAACTAAAAAAATATACATATCCCGGATATCAAAATATTATTTACATTTTTACTCCAAATAAGGTTAGGAAGTAAGTCAGGTAGGTTTCCTAACGCCCTGTATAGGCGAATTTGTATGTGAAACATACAAAAAAAAACCACACGAAATGTTCTTTTTGTTTATTGCATTAAAAAAAGTCAGTTAGTTTCAAAAGTACGAGGAAGGACGAGAATAATGAAGCGTTGAATTGTGTTAATTGATAGGAAATATAAAATATTATGTTACATATTCAAGGCGAACGATTAATTACTTCATAAAAACCAACATTTCAAATATTTGAGTAAAATATTGAATTTATATGCAAATTAGCTATTAAAACATTATAATTAATCCACACCAAAATAATTACGATAAACAAGCGACAGTTGATCGATTACAGTAATAAATAAATAAAAATAGTGAGATTGGATTTTTTTTCGCGTTTAAAAAAAACTGGCTTTGTTATTAATGGATTCATCGTTATAAGCAATACCGTCTTCTATTGCTGGATGAAGAGATCCCCAAGATAATTCCATTTGTATCGGTTCCATGCTTTACGCCGCCACGTGAATCTCTTCGGTCCAGCGGCTTTAATCCCTCCTGTACGCTCTGAGTTACAAGTTTTGTCCGCTGGCTCTTTATCCTCCAAGCGATGCGTCTTTCGCATTGCCATTGCGTTTTTTCGATTACTGTCATTTTTGTATATTTATGCACCATATCGTAGAAAATATTTTTTTGTACGTCTCAGAAGGGACAGAGGCACAACTGCCCGGAACCAGTGGAATCCCCTATTGGGTATGTTATGGGGTTGAAAGGAGAGTAGTGGGTAAGGAGAAGAGGACGGTTGGGATACTTCCCAACCGTCCTGGCTATTCAGATCTGTTCACTAAACGTGGGTAGAGTATTTTCAAGTAACGTTTTCATTATGAATGATGATCTTTCATCGGGGCGATACTTAGAGCATGCAAATAGGATATGTTCCAAGATAACCCATCGAATCGTTGAATTAAGTAAACTTATTTCTAAAATCTATTGCAGAGTTCTGTTTTACGGCTTAAGTTGTCTTAAATTAAATCTTAAATTGTCTTATTTTCCTATTGTTTATATATATTGTTTTGTTTTTATATTTTCATTTACATATTTGCCTTGAAAATTTTGTTAAACTTAATATTATGTTGCAAAAATTTAGTCCCAAAATGATTTGAATTGTCAACTCGCGGGACTGCAACGTATTGTATGTCTTTAAATAAGAAATAAAATGTAAATGAGTACAAAAGGACCAACAATAAAAGTAACTTTAAACAACATAGATAAATTAACACTAAGTAATCCCACAAAATATTAATACATAAGGAAAACTAATGTTCTTGTTAATGTTTGCTTTTTTGTTGTTTTTTGTAATTTTATTTTAAATTTGTTCGATGTTTTACTTTGAGAAAAATATGAGTTCACTCTCCTTTCTCCGTAATTGGTAAAGTCAATCAGTGACGATTTTACGAAGAACACTCGTACGTTTTATTTCCAATCATCAGGTATGAAGTTATATAGTGTTGGGCCTAAGAATTAAAAATGTCTTTGAGCGGGTGATGTTTTGGGTGTGGGTGGTACAATTGAATCACTCTGTGAGTGACGGGTGTCGTGAGAATGGTCGATAGATGGGCAGAGGTGACGCAGTTTGCGAGTGTTTAAAATTAATTTCTTCATGTAAAATTAATTGTCTAACATCCAGAACTCGTAAAAAAAACTACTTTTAATACATACTATTGATATGAAAGAAAAGTATGAAATCATAAATATTATGCAACCAACGACAAAATGAAAACACGTTACTCAATTCTCTAAAGGTCAATCGAAACGAATCGCCGAGATTTGTACTAGATGCGAGGAAAGGATTGATGATTTTTTTCTCATGCCATCTCAACCGGTTATGAAGATCACCAACTTGCTTCTCGGTACAACTGACGTTAGCCTCCAGGATGCTGGCGTAGATGCCGTAGATAACGGAACAAGCCACAAATATAATTAATAATCTTCCATCACGACGTACGTATTAATTGACGAATCGTGTTTTGAAGATCTCGCATAAAAACAAGGCTTCTTTAAAAGATATTAGTGTCGATACATAGTCGTGATACATATTATCATTTTAGGATAAAATTCAGGAAGTATATGCAGGTACCTACAATTAGAACTACATTGTTAGATTTTTAACTGGAAAAATAAGCCATTTGCTTACTTTTTCTTAAACTGTTGGCTTGCTATTAAAAATTCTATTTTTTTTTGTATTTCTTAGGCATTAACAATTACAAAATCTAGACACTTTGATTGAAACGTTTTTAAAAATATCCCGCATATTACCAGATCACATTTCTCCGGCTTTCTACACCAATTCCAAGCTATAAAAAATTAATTAACAACAAGGACATTTCTAATAAATGGGTAAAAAACGCAATATATACTTTAGAATGTATTGAATGTGACGCACAGTATGTAGGTATGACTACTAGAAAATTTAAAACTAGAATCAGAGAACATGAACTCTGTTTACGAAATAATAACTATTCCGAGTTTGCTAATCATTTATTAGAGGCAGCTTCAATAAAGAAAAAAAAACAAGTTTAAACTTTCAAATATTAATACATATTTTAAATTGTGCGCCTTAGAAATTTTATAAATAAACAAAAAAAATCTAAAATTAATTTAGTAAACAAAATAATAGCACCCTGCGAATCACCTTTGTTAACCACGTTTCCTTGTAATTTTGACTCCTCCCACCGTCCCCACCCCTCTCCAAATCACCACTCCCACTACCCTCACCTAATGGCGACTAATTGTTTCTGTACTTGTTTAAATTAAGTTAGTTTTAAGAACGCCGGTGAATGACACGGAAGTGTCGAAACCGGTAGCGAAATAATAAATTCAAGTAACAAAAGTACATAGTGAATAAAACTTTTCAAAAAAAAATCAATTCTATTACTGTCGCCTTCATATTTTAAGAAGCTTATAAATCAAAAAGGTATACCTTCTGTCCATACATTATTTATCTTAGTTAAGTAAGTTTTTTTAGGTTAATTACAGTTCAACAACCCGACCATTGAACACAAAACAGTCTTACATTGTAAAGTCATAGAATACAGTATATAGATTTGGAAGCATTAGAATTTTGGCAAAAGAAGAGTGCGCTAGATGTCACCTTTTCAAATGGACACATATTGTACTCACTGTAACTACTACATGCGTTCGTTATTTTTCCATGCTGTTGTAACTGTCGGTTAATGTCTTTTATTTTTCTTCACTAATAATGATATAACGCACCAATAATGACAAAGTTATGACTTTTGTATTAACCCCTTTTGATAAAACTCGCTCAGTGCCCGTGTAATCGCTAATTACCCGTGAATTTTTACTTCGACTTGGAACCACAAAAAAAATACACGTAGTTCACAAACCGCGAAGCCACCAGAAACCGCATAAATTGAATTACTACGGGCCGTGAACGTTGGAATTCCCTAGGGTACATGATTTTTTTTATGAAACTGATACATAATAAGGCAGAATTTAAGTTTGAAAAAATGTAACTCATATAATCTGATCAAATGCTCCGTGGCTTTTATCAAATTTTCATTACCTGCCTCTACTTGCACGTGCTTGGTGAAAAAAAGCGTTTAATAAATAAAAAAAAAACAAGAAACAAACCACGTTAATTTTTTTAATGTTTAGAGAAGGATAGAGCAATGGCCTATTTTGGGAATGAATTAGGGAAGTCATAGAAAATCTTGTAAAGGGGGAAGCTGCCTGCTGTTCAACCCAATACACGAAGAAGCTTTGAACCAACTTATTAGTAAAATCAATATTCCATGAACTTATTCATGTTTGAAAAAAAAACACAGCTTAATAACACTGCGATATAAAATAGGAGGAACGTGAATGTATATATAAAGGAAGCAGTGGCGCGTATTACTCCATGACTGTAGGCTGTCTGTATATTTTCAAGTTAGGGTATGAATTATTCTGCATGAAATATTTGAAAATTGCCATTTTATTGTCTTACTAAAAAGCATAAATTTATCAAATAGAAACAATTTACCGATGTTGAACGATTGCGCCGTAAAAAACATTCACTGATTTGCGGAAAAAACATTTTTATCAAAAATTATTTTATTTTCTTAAAATGTTCGTTTTCTTAAGGTGAGCACAGCTTTTCAGTCTTTATGGACTGCACGCCACTGCCATTGTCAAAATTGGGTATGAATTGTACATTGAATATTTGAAAATGGCCATTTTTTATCAT
>JAHDVE020003273.1:0-16094 GCA_022606495.2 Halesus radiatus
GAACAGAGACAACAATACATGGTTGTGCAGTACAGAGACAACAATCCATGGTTATGCAGTACAGAGACAACAATACATGCAGTGGAAAAGAAAAAAAAAGGCTCAATGGTCATTGGTCTGTAAGCTAAGTTTTCGAAGTGTTTTTTTTTATGCGTTGCGGTGAGAAGTGGGTTATTTAACTAATTCTACTGGGTTACCCTTTCACTGTAACCTGACCCTTTCGAGACATCACTCGAGTGTTCACTGGGGTCTAGTGAAAAAAAACAAAAACGTGCGGCGGGGTTTTAATGATGTTGACGGGGGGTTACTGTCACAGAGGTTAGAAGAAGAAGACAGCAGTAGATGGTTCGTGGTTTGCGACTTGTGCCAGTGAGAATTCTTTATGCAAGGTGGCGAGGCAGGATTACGGTTGGTAATTATCCTATAGCCATGTGGTTGTAGATAATATTGGGTATTGCACAGCGGCAATATTGGTAAGCCATGACAGTGATACTGTATGCAAGACGAGGATTGTGTCTACGTCTAGCGTGACAAGAGACGACAACTGGCTTCTGGTGTGGAACAGGAACGGGTCTTGTGAAAGAGATAGTGTATGCAAGACGAGGGTTGTGTCTATGTCTAGCGTGACAAGAGACGACAACTGGCTTCTGGTGTGGAACAGGAACGGGTCTTGTGAAAGCGATAGTATATGCAAGACGAGGGTTGTGTCTATGTCTAGCGTGACAAGAGACAACAACTGGCTTCTGGAGTGGAACAGGAACGGCCTAGGACTGACATGTCCAAAAGGTGGGTTTCCAGAAAATGTCTATGTATCGTGAGACAACTTGATTAGCAACTACATGTACGACTCCAGCTTAATTGTGATAGGCAGGGTCGGGTGCTTTTTGTGTTGGTGGTCGAAGATATTGAAGCACTGTGACAGTAATATTGTGGTGATGGGGCGAAGCTCTACTAGGCTGGAGATGAAGAAGGCTGCTGGGCTTCTTTTTAGTCAAGGGGGAAATTATTATTAACCCGCAGGCTGCCATGCGCACATATACATGATTACAGTTTCCGAGCCGTCGGTGCCACGCGCAAACATACATGATTTCAAATTAGTCTTACGATATCTCGACTTTCTTCGTATAAATGGCGCAAAACTCAAGATTAAAAGTTAATTTGAACCTTTATCTAGCGACATCCCTAAAAAGACCTGACAAATTATTTTTTTTATATTATCAAAGACCTCGTCAAAGTGAAGACTCTAATATTTCCCCGCTCAGTAGTTTGAAATTCCCGGTCCCGCGCAGATGTGTTGGTGTGTCATGTGGTTTCATTTTGTATTTAGACGGTTCGCGAGTGTACGGAATCTGCAACGAACCTTTTTAATGGAATAAGATTTTTCTTCCGCCTTCCGAGTGAAAAAACTAATAATATACCGCTTTTATTTGAATTGTTTGCCATCAGAAACTTATCGAGTGTGTTCATTTGTTTTCTAGTATTGTTTAAGCTTTTATCATGGCTCGACGCAACTTGTGTGAAGAAGAAATAAGAGGATATTGTCTCGATATTGACTCTGACTGTGAATTTAGTGATAGTGAGAGTGATTCCGCCAGTGAAATAGGCAGTATAAATGTAGAAGAACATGTTGAAAGTAACATTGTGGAATCGAATGATCAACTCTTGGACGAACCCAACATTAAATTATGTATGAAATAGGCAGCGCAGCCGTTCCTCTTAACTTTTTGCTTTATGTAGGCACTATTTTTTCTTGTTCGTTTATATAAAATACACACATACATTTCCACTAGATCTACCTCCCCTCTCTGCCCCATTCCTTTCCAAACCACATAATAAATTACGTGTAACTTTTGAATTAATATATATTCTTTATTTTGCATAATCATTTTTTTTTTAATTTTATTTTGATTTCGTAGAAAATCACTAGATTCTTTAATAAATAATACCCAAGTGGAATCCTGTAACTAACTAACTACCTAATGATCACACCGTTTCCCCGCAGGGGTAGGCAGAAAGGACGGACCGCCAAACAACTCGATCTTGGCATACACCTCTTGCTTCATTCTCATTCATACAACGTCTCATACACACTCTTCTGTTATTCCGACTTCTGACATGACCCGACTCAAGTATTTGATTCACTTGATCGTGCCATGTCTTCCTCGGGCGTCCCCGGCTTCTTCTTCCATTCACATTCGCGTCATACATTATTCTAACATGCCTTTCTTCGTTCTTTCGCTCTACATGCCCGAACCATCTAAGGGTTCCTTTCTTAATCTTACTCATTACGCTTACATCAGTCTTGCATTCTTTACGAATCTCAATATTTTTCACACGATCATACATGGTTTTACCACACATTAGCCTCAGAGATCTCATTTCTACGGCATTCAGTTTACTTTCATCCTTCCTCTGCAAATTCCATGCCTCACTGGCATACATCAGGGTTGGTATCAGCACTCCATTGTGGACTGCTAGCTTCGCTTCTTTGGACAACTATTTATTAACGCCAACCGTGTTCAGTCCTCCGTTAATGGAGTTTCCGGCATTCACCCTTCTTTCAATATCCCCTACCAGTCTTTTCATTTCTCGTAAACATAATTCCCAAATATACAAACTTATCGACCTGCTCCAAGTATTCGTCATTCACAACTATATTGCACACTGTTTTCGTACTCTCTCTTTGAAACACCATGACTTTAGACTTACTTACATTAATCATTAGCTCGTTGTTCATACAACCTGTAACCTCTAAATGGTCCTGGAAACCTGTAAATGGTCCTGGAAACCTGTAAATGGTCCTGGAAACCTGTAAATGATCCTGGAAACCTGTAAATGGTCCTGGAAACCTGTAAATGGTCCTGGAAACCTGTCAATGGTCCTGGAAACCTGTAAATGGTCAAATGTATATAACTTATTCACTGTACTTATTTTTTATGTTAACTGTTGGTCTCCAAATAAACATAAATAAAATAAAGCTATCTCCACTACACGAAAAAGAAAAATAACTTATTTTATGAATTAATAGCTATCTACCATTGTTATATATATTGTTTATATTGTTATATACTATCAGTAGCCGTTAGCTACTTCCAGTTTAAAATTTTCGTTTGCCAAATAAAATATTATTTTGATATATCATGGCATCCCCCAAGGAAATGATCTGGGACACAGATGTTCCAGACGCCTGTGACAAATGATCAGTTCAACGCTTCCTTGATATTTCTCTGCTTCTTTTGCTTTCAATTTTGCCAATTACCATGCGTTATTATTGAATAAAAACAATAAAATAGAAACACATGTTAAAACCTTTATTTATCAAAAACGTTTATTTTAATGGCATGGTTTCTTGACAATCTTGGGTTTGCAGACTTCCTGACTCCGGTCGCGTCCGCGGTATTCGTTGCTACCGTAATTGCGGTATTTTTTGTTTCCCGATAGCACGTGACCCCCGAGGGATTTGACCAGGTTCAGTTTACGGTTAAGGAGGCAAGGTAGGGCCCTTAGGGTCGGGCTGGCTGAAACCATCTGCAAATATTAAAAAAAAAAAAAAAATTAAGAAAAACGAAAAATGCAGCACTTTTTTCCGCTCATTCTAACTGTTGTATTAAAGTTACTCTATTTTGAAAAAAAATGTCGGATGAACATTTGCCAAAAAACTTGCTTTCTGGACAATAGAAACACTGATAAATAAATGTACTGATGCGCCATTTGAATTTACCTTAATATGGTTTAAGAATGACTTGAGCTCTGAAATATTCTATAGACATTCTGAAAAAAAAAACTAAAGGCAAATAACTATATGGAAAGAACATACATTTTTTTTGGTTCAATTGTCTTACATTGTGATTCCATTAGATAGTCGGGAGACAAGCTAAACGCATTCCTAACACGGGTAAAATTTTCCACATGAAAATGGATCGTTTAAACATGTTAACCTATATTCAACAGCTCGGCTGTGAAATTTTTTGCCGGCGTCTGTGTTTCCTCCCTCCAGCAATACTTTATTCGTTACTTCTTCTTAAAATATGTTTCATACGCCATCTCATGCAATGACATAGACCCTTTGGTTTTCCTCAGAGTTGGGTTAATATTGTGTTTCGATAAATGCCTATCTCTTAAAGTTGATTATAGATAAGAAGAAAATTACGGAAGAAGAAATGAATAAGAAAAACAATACTGGAGGAAAGACGAAAGTAGACTGTAAAAGTCCTGTAAAAATAAGATCCGCGCTGCGCATGTTTCGAAAAATCACTTTCGACCGACTTACGTGGAAATCCAGAAAGAACGGAAAGCTGAAGGAAGCGTGGAAACATGATTAAGAAAGGGACGTTTAGTCAGTTTGTACATGCGGAGCAGATGAACGAATGCAGTTGTACCAAGAGAATATATGGAGTTAAACTGAATGGCAAAAGAAGTGAGGGACACCCGAGTAAGACATGGTATTAAAAAAATAAATAGAATATTTGACTAGAGTGATTTGAAGAGTGCGAAAAAAAGAGCATTTATGAGAAGATGCACAAAAATGTGAACGGAGCAATTATGACTATCTGCCTACCCCTTCGGAGAAACGGAATGGTTGTAGTTAGTAAAGATAAGGATATTATTATGGACGAAGAAGAAGAAACGGTAGGAGAAAAGAAGAAATATTCAATATCTTACCAAAGTTGAGGCTAGCATGAAGCAAACGAAGAACAGAGTACGGAACTGCATGGTGAATTGATTGGACGAACTGATTTATGTTGATTGTTGGCAGAATCGAAGATTATCCAGCTTTTATACTGGGCGGTGTTTGCCTAAATTTCTGCCAACCATGTGGACCAACCGAAATGGCAGTACACGAAAAAGTTTTTAACCACTTCAAAAACAATTCTCTTGCATTTCGACATTTTTTTAAAACTTTACCATAATTCCACGAAGCGGGCTCTGAGGAAAATAATTTCCTGGCCCTATTTCACCTTTGACGAACCATCCTCAAAGATGACATGTGAAAAGAAGGAGTGAACACGCGTCATGAAAATACCCATGTTTTAGGAGGAAGGAAAGACAGAGGCTGGTAAACCATTCCACAGCCGAGATGTTGAACTAAAGAACAAGTCGTAGAAACGACCTGTTCTCAAAAGATCGATGACCCCAATTGACAGCTCTTCCACTTGTTGCCTGTGCTCCAAAGATTGCAATGGGTTTGTTAAGATAGGGGTTAAGATAAGAACATGTCTGATTACGTCTAAAGGGGATCGAAATGACAATCTAGTTTCCTTTAATGTAAGCAATCTTCCCAACAAGCCCTCCATTGATATGCTTGGTGTAACCCTAAGTGACCAGCTCAGGTATGGGGGCTTCATCGAAGCCAGAGTAAAGCTGGCCTCTCAGAAGCTGGGCGTATTGTGCAGAGTCCGCAGATACTTCAGATAGTACACAACTGCTGACAATGTACAAATCGCAAGTGCGCCCCACTTTAGAATTTGGCAGCCACCTCTGGTCGGGAGCCCTAAAATATCTGGAAAAAAACCGTTGACTCTGGGCAAAAACGATCGGTCCGTTTGATAGATTCGCCTATCTTAACAAACGGACTACAATCTTTGGAGCACAGACGTCAGGTGGGAATGCTGTCCTTGTTCTACCTTTATTTTAATGGAATATGCTCTGATGAACTAGCGTCATTGATCCCTTCGGTATCGGTGTACATTTGCACACGATTGACATTTGTCACAAAATAACGGGTCGCTTCTACAACTCGTTCCTGTATTCAACAGCTAATGAGCTGAAATGATCAGCCGGCCTCTGTGTTTCCTTCATCCTACAACATGGGTCTCTTCAAGATCCAAGTTCACCAGAAACGGATGCCAAATTCAACAGTGGGTGGACTTGCAAGTTGTGTACTATCTACAGTATCTTCGGGCCCCGTGAAGTACGCCCAGCTTTCGAGAGGCTAACTTGATTCTAGCTTCGATGGAGCCCCCATACCTGAGCTGGTCACTTAGAGTTATACCATTTGATACTGATATCACTTCTTCTTCCAACACTTGCACTTCAAATATTATTTTAGCCTCACAGCACACCAGCTGAAGGCAGTTAAGACTCTCGATACGTTAAAAAGTTTTATTGGTAGTGGCCTTTTTCAGAGATGGTATTTCTCTAATCAATAAACACGCATCATTTCAATCGCATTACAAATAAAGAAAAGCTATCAAACTGTGTATGAACAGATGCAACTGCTTAAGATATCTCATATGCAAACATTTTTTGAACAAAAGAATATTTTAATTAAATGCATGATCTAATTATGGGTTTTGTGTAGACTAATTCAAGAAATTCGTTTTTGCTAATAAACCATTTGTTTATAATTTAATAAAGATTACTTTGTTTTTTAAATATAAGTATATATTATTATTGATATATTTTTTTATGCATTTTTAATCATTGAATATAACATTAACAACTGTCAGAATGAAACGTGGAATCAAAAAGACACGGACAATAAAAACGGTCACAGCTGATAACGTTATCTTTTTTTCTGTTTCTCTTCGGTTTCACGTTTCATTCTGAGAGTTCTTAGTGTTATCTTCAATGATTAAAAATATATCGCAATGAGATTTATGAGCTTGCATTAGTTATTCAAAAAAATATATCTTTTTTTTAATCCAACGGATTACCACATGGATCTGTCCTAGGACCACTTCTAGTTATTAATTTCACAAATGATGTAGCTTTTTATTTTTAATCTTGATATTACTATTTTTTATTTTTGTTTAAAGTAAGGCTAAAATATTCCCTGGTTACGAATAACCCGACACAATATTTGAAAATCTACTACCATCACAATAAGCGGAAGAGGTTGCTTGTGTCGTAACGGAGGACTTAGCCAGCCGAGGAATTGAACTCACGATGCGTGGGTGAGACCCAAACAGGATGCCGACTCATCCACTGACCGGTCAACTATTTGATTGCCTTGCAGACCTGTATTTCAAATACTATTTATTTGACTATTAACACTTTTCTGATTTCTAAAACTTCAAATTTGTCTAATTGTAAACCGGTTGTATTTGTATGTAAAATTTTTAAACATTTATTTATATCAAACGAATGATTGTTTTACAAAATATGATTGACAAATTCAGAATAATAATCATTATTTAAACACCTTAGAAGTTCCTTAACTCTAATGCTATAATTTCTTTGAAGTCTTTCCTATGTAAAATAAGTTACCAAATTAATTTTTATACCCACGATTAATTTATAATACACGGTGGCGTAAAACTACCTTTATGGTTTGAATGTTTAATAACTTTTTTAGTTTATTTATATTTTTTATTTTTATTTCAGAATTTTGTGAAGAAAACTTGGGGAATTTGAAATGGAACACTACACAACAGAACAGCGATCAACAATTGTTGAATTTTATTTTGAAAATCAACGGTCAATTGTTTTGACGCAGCGTGCTTATCGTCGTTTTTTTTAATGTGCGTACTGGATCTTCAGCACCAACAATAAACCGCCTGGTTGCAAATTACAGACAACATGGTACAGTAAGACACCTTCCATGTACCGGAAAACCACGTACGGTCCACACGGAAGAAAATATCCCACGTGTTGTGGATAGTGTGCAGGACAGTCCAGAAACATCAACAAGAAGACGTTCGGCACAACTGGGGCTATCGCGGAGGTTTTTGGCCACATTACACATGTTCCCGTATAAGGTTTCGCTTGTGCAAGAATTGAAGCCGATAGACTACCAACAACGGCCTGATTATGCCGTTAAAGGAAATATTTAACGGTAGTATTATCTTTATTTTTGTTAATTAAAATATTAATTTTAATATATTCTCCTTACACTCCATTCTTCGTTCATTCGCTCTACATGCCTAAACCATCTAAGCGTCCTTTTCTTGATCTTACTTATTACGCTTACAATCTTTATGAATCTCAACATTTTTCACACGATCATACATGGATTTACAACACCATCGCCTCAGCATTCAGTTTACTTTCATCCTTCCTCTGCCAGTTCCATGCCTCGCTGCGTACAGCATTGTGGACTGCTAACTTCGCTTCTTTGGACAACTTTTTTATTAGCGCCAACCGCGTTCGGTCCTACGTTAATGGAGTTTCCTGCATTCACCCATCCTTCAATATCCCTATAAGTCTTACCATCTCTCGTAAACATACTTCCCAAATATACAAACTCAACGATCTGCTCTGAATATTCGTTATTCACAATATTGCACATTGTTTTCGTACTCTCCCTTTCAAAGACCATGACTTTACACTTACTTACATTCATCAATTTAAAAAAGTTAAATAAATAAAATAAATTTCTTGGAAGGGTGGAAATGACGATGATACTAAACTAAGGATTAAGGACTAAGACGCGTCT
This sequence comes from Halesus radiatus, assembly GCA_022606495.2. NCBI lineage: Eukaryota > Metazoa > Arthropoda > Insecta > Trichoptera > Limnephilidae > Halesus > Halesus radiatus. Next base: position 8,378 of record JAHDVE020003273.1, read on the forward strand.
CGCTTCCAATATTCCATTGTCCTTATGACTTGTTTCAACAATCTATGAATCCTTCATAAAACTCCACTTAAGGTTTTCTTATCTGCTTACTGTGAAACTCATAATGAAAGGTGGTTTCCACTGGCCTACACAGAGGCCGTATTTCGCATATTTTATGGTTTGAAACTTCGCTTAAGCAGTTGATAAAATATTTTTTTACTCGGATGAAAGTTTGAATTTTTAACACAATTTTTCTCTGCAGATGTCACTAATGACAAAGTTTCGGCGTTCTAGGCCATTTTAAAACTGTGGCTAGGCCACGTTGAGAGGACTTATTTGGCATTGAACGCCGAAACAGCTGTCAAAATAATAAAAAAATAACAAAAATCAAAAAGCTGAAATGCATGCAAAACTTAATAGTAACATTTAATTAAATTTTATTTATATTAAATAAATAAAAATAAAATTCAGTCCACATTATGAAAACTGAAAAATATCTTTGGATAAATAAAACCTAGAAATTGCCTTGTTGAAAAGAAAATAATTTTGTTATTTACGCTGTAAATAAACATAAGCGTAAAGCATTTTAAAAAAAAATATTAGCAAATTATGAACGCATGTACGAGTAAGAACCAAGTTTTTTTTGTAAATACTACTTTATGACCCAGATTATTTGTGAAAGATTTCTTTGAAATTTTTTTATTTTTATCTTATTATTGTAAAATTTTTGTGTACAGTGCCAGGGAACATTTCTGCTTCTTTCTGTGTCAACTGTGGTTAGATATGCATACATGTGGAGATAATCTTCTCTACCCAGTGAGCGGGCTGCCTATTGCTACTGTAGGGCTTTTATTTATTATTATTTCAAAGAATTGTAAACTGTGTTTTAAGTGCTAGCGGCACTTGCTGATGGCATCTTATATTTAAGCCCGCTCACTAAGGTAATGGAGGGTATATGGTAAGATGGAATTTAGGCGGAGATGGGTGGGTCCAGCAGCCGAGGTTGGAGATGGAGGGATTCAAGTTCGATTCTAATTTGGAGTAAAATGTTTTGGCTAAATCTATTTTATGATTTCGGAGTGGAGGAATTTTCGAGCCCGTGTTAATTATGTTATCCCCGAGGAAAAAGGGATTTTGGTGAATCGTCGGAGCAATGCATTTTTTTATATGTTAACCGCACAAGAGTCCCAACTGCTCCCAACCGCCTGGAGCCAGTGAGACTATAGCATCCCCAATTGGGGAATATTGCGAGATTGGGGAGGGGAAGGAGAAGGGGAAGGGGAAGTTGGGAAAATACCTGGCTATTCAGATCTGGTCACTAAACACGGCTAAAAGTCATATCAAGCAACGTTTCAATTCTGAATGCTGGTCTTTCACCGAAGCGATTCTGAGAGTATCTTCCACTCTGGAACGTGCGCAAATATACTATATACTAGGTTTTGCCTATTGCAGTGCTGAAATTGGTTTGTGTATTTAAAATATGTGTTGTAATGTGGATGAAGCAAGAAGTGTGTGTGTTGGAAATAATTTTAAAAACGAATATTTGGAAAAATATTTATACTCAACCTCCTACCCCTACTCCAACTCCTACTCCAACTCCTACTCCAACTCCTACTCCAACTCCTACTCCAACTCCTACTCCAACTCCTACTCCAACTCCTACTCCAACTCCTACTCCAACCCCTCTCCAACTCCTACTCCAACTCCTACTCCAACTCCTACTCCAACTCCTACTCCAACTCCTACTCCAACACCTACTCCAACACCTACTCCAACTCCTACTCCAACTCCTACTCCAACTCCTACTCCAACTCCTACTCCAACTCCTACTCCAACTCCTACTCCAACTCCTACTCCAACTCCTACTCCAACTCCTACTCCAACTCCTACTCCAACTCCTACTCCAACTCCTACCCTACGACTACCACTATTAAATATTTAAAGAAAATGAAAAGAAAAAAACTTTCAATGTTAGCTTTATTTCGACAAATGGGGCCTAGGAATTTGATGCCAAATTTTTAATTGCCCAAATCTCGTTGCGTAGGTGGAGACGCTCAGTTTGATACCCATATCGGCTAAACCTACCCCTACCCCTACCCCTACCCCTGCTCTTACCCCTATTCCTTCCCCGACCCCTACCCCACCCCTAGTGATTTTATTTTAATAAATGTGTTTTGCGTAATATTTTCCCTTAAAAATATGAGCCACATCTTGCAAAATGGGGCTTTGGAGCTAACTGCTAAGTTCAAGGGGAAAGTAAAAAAACAGCGCTATATAAATTTTTTAAAAAATCATACAAAAAATTGTCGTTTTCTATCAATAAATGAATTTTTATCGATTTTTTTCGTTCACCGAATTATTTGTTCCTTGTATATTTCAAATTAGTATTACAATATTAGTCAGGTAAGTATTAATAATGGCGCCGTGTAAAATCGCCTACGCATTAAAAAAAAACTCGTAATTTTATTTCAAGAAATTCGTTCATTTTAAATATTATTAAACCTTCAAAGCATTTGTTCCATACTATTCCGATAGGTTCCTCTTAAAACTTGGGTAGCACCTACCCGAAAATTAAATTCGAATGCTTCCGTACATTAGATTCTCGGGTAGGTACTTGTAATATTGCACTTGTCTACAAACTGAAGGAATTTTCTCGTACAAAATTATCCCATAGAAAAGTGAAATAGGCGCGAAGGAATAAAATGACGATTTTTATCACCTTTTTTAACTGTCAAAAGTTAGAACGATTATTGTGGAAGTTTTCCAATGGGTTGCTATAGATGTCCCGATTTTCAAAACTTCCTACGTGGTTATTAAAAGCGATTATCTATTTAGTTAAGCTCTCCGATTCGTCTAAATAAAGAATTATGTAATTTCGAGGGAGACGGCAAAAGTTGAAGAAAATTTTCCGCCGAAAGATCCGATTTTGGCTTTTGTACGTAGTTTTTAAATATATACTCGGCGAGTCTATTATTTTTCTTTTACTGGCAACACGTACGGTAAAAGATCGCTGGAAACTCGAATGAAACTCGAGCAGCGCCACACGGCGGGTAGGAAGATTGCGGTTGAAAATAGAACCAACGCAAAACTCGATGGGATTTGAATTTTTCCTTACTTAATTAACGCTAGTTTTAGTTCTCGCCGACAGTTGGAAACCATAATCGGTCACTATTTTCGATACAAAATTTTCATTAGTTTCAGGATCGGACCGATCCGCGGCTAACTTCAGTTGTCTGAATTTTTTCCATACGTTTTTTGGCTACATCGATATTTGACCGATTCCGAGCCTTATCGTCTTTGAATTTCTATAGACGGAAGGTCGATTTTGGCTTGGTTTCGAAATCCCCTTGACTGCACGCGAATACGAACCTCGGGGTGTTTTAAATGGATAGGGCGCCAAGGTCGCTTTCGGCCGGCCAGGCGTGGTCTGTAAATCGAAAAAAGTTAGAACAATACTATATATACTAGGTTTTGCCCATTGCAGTGCTGCAATTGGTTTGTGTATTTAGAATATGTGTTGTAATGTGGATGAAGCAAGAAGTGTGTGTGTTGGAAATAATTTTTAAAACGAATATTTTTGAAAAATATTTATATTCAACCTCCTACCCCTACTCCAACTCCTACTCTAACTCCTACTCCAACTCCTACTCCAACTCCTACTCCAACTCCTACTCCAACTCCTACTCCAACTCCTTACTCCAACTCCTACTCCAACTCCTACTCCAACTCCTACTCCAACTCCTACTCCAACTCCTACTCCAACTCCTACTCCAACTCCTACTCCAACTCCCGCTCCAACTCCTACTCCAACTCCTACTCCAACTCCTACTCCAACTCCTACTCCAACTCCTACTCCAACTCCAACTCCTACTCCAACTCCTACTCCAACTCCTACTCCAACTCCTACTCCAACTCCTACTCCAACTCCTACTCCAACTCCTACTCCAACTCCTACTCCAACTCCTACTCCAACTCCTACTCCAACTCCTACTCCATCTCCTACTCCAACTCCTACTCCAACTCCTACTCCAACTCCTACTCCAACTCCTACTCCAACTCCTACTCCAACTCCTACTCCAACTCCTACTCCAACTCCTACCCTACATCTACCCAACTCCTACCCTACATCTACCCAACTCCTACCCTACGACTACCACTATTAAGTATTTAAAGAAAATGAAAAGAAAAAAATTTTCAATGTTAGCTTTATTTCGACAAATGGGGCCAAGGAATTAGATGCCAAATTTTTAATTGCCCAAATCTCGTTGCGTAGGTGGAGACGCTCAGTTTGATACCCATATCGGCTAAACCTACCCCTACCCCTACCCCTACCCCTGCTCTTACCCCTATTCCTTCCCCGACCCCTACCCCACCCCTAGTGATTTTATTTTAATAAATGTGTTTTGCGTAATATTTTCCCTTAAAAATATGAGCCACGTCTTGCAAAATGGGGCTTTGGAGATAACTGCTAAGTTCAAGGGGAACGTAAAAAAACAGCGCTATATAAATTTTTAAAAATTTCATACAAAAAATTGTCGTTTTCTATCAATAAATGTATTTTTATCGATTTTTTTCGTTTGTATATTTTTGTTCCTTGTATATTTCAAATTAGTATTACAATATTAGTCATGTAAGTATTAATAATGGCGCCGTGTAAAATCGCCTACGCATTAAAAAAAACTCGTAATTTTATTTCAAGAAATTCGTTCATTTTAAATATTATTAAACCTTCAAAGTAATTTTTTCATACTATTCCAATAGGTTCCTCTTAAAACTTGGGTACCTACCCGAAAATTAAATTCGAATGCTTCCATACATTAGATTCTCGGGTAGGTACTTGTAATATTGCACTTGTCTACAAACTGAAGGAATTTTCTCGTACAAAATTATCCCATAGAAAAGTGAAATAGGCGCGAAGGAATAAAATGACGATTTTTATCACCTTTTTTAACTGTCAAAAGTTTGAACGATTATTGTGGAAGTTTTCCCATGGGTTGCTATAGATGTCCCGATTTTCAAAACTTCCTACGGGGTTTTTAAAAGCGATTATCTATTTAGTTAAGCTCTCCGATTCGTCTAAATAAAGGATTATGTAATTTCGAGGGAGACGGCAAAAGTTGAAGATAATTTTCCCCCGAGAGATCCGATTTCGGCTTTTGTACGTACTTTTTAAATATATACTCGGCGAGTCTATTCTTTTTCTTTCACTGGCAACACGTACGGTAAAAGATCGCTGGAAACTCGAATGAAACTCGAGCAGCGCCACACGGCGGGTAGGAAGATTGCGGTTGAAAATAGAACCAACGCAAAACTCGATCGGATTTGAATTTTTCCTTACTTAATTGACGCTAGTTTTAGTTCTCGCCGACAGTTAGAAACCATAATCGATCATTATTTTCGATACAAAATTTTCAGTAGTTTCCGGAGGATTTTCTTAGATTGCGAGTTCGATCCGCGGCCAACTTCGTTTTTCTGAAATCGAACTACGCCAAAATGAGCCTTACGATCGCTCAGACTCGAAGGAAGAGCGGTCGTTTTCCGCTTATGGTCTGAATTTTTCCATACATTTTTTTCGTCATCGAAATTTGACCAATTCTGAGCCTTACTTTCTTTCAAATTACATAGGCGGACGGTCGATTTTGGCTTGACTTCTAAATCCCCTTGACTGCACGCGAATACGATCCTTGAGGTGTTTCGAATGGATGGGGCGCTAAGGTGGATTTTTTCCTATCAGGGGTGGTCTGAAAAAATTCGCTTTAGAACAATACTATATATACTAGGTTTTGCCTATTGCAGAGCTGCAATTGGTTGTGAGTAGTTGTGTATGTGTGTTTAAATGTGGATGAAGCAAGGAGTGTGAGTGTCGGAAATAATTTTTAAAACGAATATTGGTAAAAATATTTATACTCACCCTCCTACCCCTACTCCAACTCCTACTCCAACTCCTACTCCAACTCCTACTCCAACTCCTACTCCAACTCCTACTCCAACTCCTACTCCAACTCCTACCCAACTCTTACCCTACATCTACCCAACTCCTACTCCAACTCCTACTCCAACCCCATCTAAATCTAACCCTACTCCAACTCCTACTCCTACTCCAACTCCTACCCAACTCCTACTCCAACTCCTAACCCAACTCCTACTCCAACTCCTACTCCAACTCCTACTCCAACTCCAACTCCTACTCCAACTCCTACTCCAACTCTAACTCCTACTCCAACTCCTACTCCAACTCCTACTCCAACTCCTACTCCAACTCCTACTCCAACTCCTACTCCAACTCCTACTCCAACTCCTACTCCAACTCCTACTCCAACTCCTACTCCAACCCCAACTCCTACTCCAACTCCTACTCCAACTCCTACTCCAACTCCTACTCCAACTCCTACTCCAACTCCTACTCCAACTCCTACTCCAACTCCTACTCCAACCCCTACTCCAACTCCTACTCCAACTCCTACTCCAACTCCTACTCCAACTCCTACTCCAACTCCTACTCCAACTCCTACTCCAACTCCTACTCCAACTCCTACTCAAACTCCTACTCCAACTCCTACTCCAACTCCTACTCCAATCCTACTCCAACTCCTACTCCAACTCCTACTCCAACTCCTACTCCAACTCCTACTCCAACTCCTACTCCAACTCCTACTCCAACTCCTACTCCAACTCCTACTCCAACTCCTACTCCAACTCCTACTCCAACTCCTACTCCAGCTCCTACTCCAGCTCCTACTCCAGCTCCTACTCCAACTCCTACTCCAACTCCTACTCCAACTCCTACTCCAACTCCTACTCCAACTCCTACTCCAACTCCTACTCCAACTCCTACTCCAACTCCTACTCCAACTCCAACTCCTACTCCAACTCCTACTTAGCTTTATCTCGACAAATTGGGCCTAGGAATTTGTTTCCAAATTTTTAATTGCCCAAATCTCGTTGCGTAGGTGGAGACGCTCAGTTTGATACCCATATCGGCTAAACCTACCCCTACCCCTACCCCTACCCCTGCTCTTACCCCTATTCCTTCCCCGACCCCTACCCCACCCCTAGTGATTTTATTTTAATAAATGTATTTTGCGTAATATTTTCCCTTAAAAATATGAGCCACATCTTGCAAAATGGGGCTTTGGAGCTAACTGCTAAGTTCAAGGAGAAAGTTAAAAAACAGCGCTATATAAATTTTTTTAAAAATCAGAGAAAAAATTGCCGTTTTCTGTTGAAAAATGCATTTTTAATGATTTTTTACGTTCACCAAATTATTTTCTCCTTGTATATTTCAAATAAATATTTCAATATTGATCGGGTAGTTATTTATAATGGCGCCGTGTAAAATCGCCTACGCATTAAAAAAAAACGTAATTCTATTTCAACAAATTCGTTTATTTAAAATATTATTAAATCTTCAAAGAATTTTTTTCATACTTTACCCGATAGGCTGCTGCTCTGAAAAATAGGGTACCTACCCGGAATTAAATTCGAATGCTTTAGTTCATTAGGTTTTTGCGTAGGTACTTTGTAATATTGCACTTGCCTTCAAACTGATCCCATAGAAAACGGAATCAGCGCGAAAGAATAAAATGAAGATTTTTATCAACTTAATAACTGTCAAAAGTCTGAACGATTACTGTGGAATTTTCGACATGGGTGTCTGTAAATGTCGCGATTGTTAAAACTACCTTCACCTGTTTTAGTAAAGATTATCCATTTATTTAACCTCTTCGACTCACAGAAA